>JAGDQP010002994.1:62142-98367 GCA_022664845.1 Lepisma saccharinum
ATAAATAGATAGATAGATACATATTTATAATGATATCCAATATAACACACAGTAAGTTAGAGCTAACTGAGTAAACAGCTGCAATGAAATATTTATAACAATAAGGAGCAGTGAAATCTATAAACGTTCGCTAAATGTGTTAGAAGTGAAACATGGAAACTAAATTTTGGATAATTCTGCTATTAAATATATCATATGTATTATGTGATAAGAGCTAGTGAGACCAAGTCGACATTACGTTTCATTTTATTTCTTACAGGGACTACTTGGAAAATTAGTTGTAAGTACATGAGCTTTCTTTCTACGCACAGTCCGTTGGTAGAATTCGGAAATATATATGTGAAATTTTCTAACAAACAGACGGAAGTGATGAAGAATTAAATATTTTAATATAAACAATTACTTATATATATTATAGAGTGCTAGGTTAGGCATTTATGTTGGTTCAAAGGAAGAAAAAGATACGGGAAAAAATGAGAGGTATACCTGTGGAACAATTTAAAGAAAATGAGCAATTTCCGGTATGAACAGATAGAAATAGGAACGGATAGTACGAGAAAGCCTTTGCTGGTTACATTTTTGGAAGTGCTAGAATGTCATCAAGGAAAGGTGATGCGTTCCTGATGAATTTTTCAACTTTTTGAAATAGTAAATGCACTTCAAGTGTATAGAAACATAATACCTATAGGAAGATAAAAACTGGATTTCGGCTACAAACATTCAAAATGAAAAGAAGCACAACTGACAACGAAATGTAATAAAGTAGAAAACTTGGAAGGAGCTGGACACGAAAAAGCAATATAATATTTGAACCAGACGAGTTTGCTCTTCTTCTCGAGGGAGTATATTTCACCTATTCCGATGGATTTTACACAATTTGAGCACAAGTGTGATGCATTATACATTTTATTTTTAGTAGGTTTGTGTTTCTATGGCTTCATAAGTGTGGCTTCCCAAAGCAACCTGCCGATTAGCATTTAAGAAGTAACATCTTACAAAATAAAAGATGAAACATCGTTCAAGTTTCAAATTCAAGGCAATTGTGCATTTGTTGTCCAAGCAATCAAACGTGGTATTCTTTAACTTACACACTATGTCGACGTTTAATCAGAAATGTACGGACCTGAGTTGAAGTTAATTAAAACCCCAGAATATAATTCGAGTTCAGTTGGAATTCAAAACATTAAGTTTTGTTTGTTACAAACATGCTTTAATGGTAAGTAACTACGAAACTATCATTATGCATAAAAGTAAACTCCATTATACAGTTAGGTGATAGAGCCCCACGCCGTTCTAACGTTTCACTGTTTTACAAATAAGGTATATATTCAATTTTGTGTCAAAGAAAGAATTCAAAGTATTTACATCAAGGATTTCAGGTATTTTTGTTAACTCTGCTTCTAATCATTTAGTGTAAAAGAAACTTTCATCTTTTTTTTCAATCTGTGCAGGGTTATTTTTACTTAATGGTTGTATATACTATCGTATGGCTTTACTCAATTCCATCATTCCGTTGTGATATGGAACAAATTTACAGTATGTTTTAGGTGATGCTATGCAAAACACGATATTATAAAGTCCGATTAAAGAAATTGATAAAAAAATATAAAAAATATTGTCTTGTTAACGCAAAAGGAATATAGAAACAGAACATAAATAGAAGAACAAAATATTTGATTTTATAAGCCGGAAGAGAAAATAAATAATAATAATGAATGTAATAAAGGGAAAAAGAAAAACAAAGAGAAAATAAATTGTTAGTACAATCTGTCATCCCATATTTTTACTTAGCTCTTGGTCACGTCATGGTCACCATTGTCAACTACAGTGAGAAATAGTATAAGAAAGATGGCAAAAACGAAGAAAATGAGGCAGTGAATCTCCGGTAGATGGGGACGTTTGAAAACTCAAAAATGAAGAATTGACCAGTCTGATGATTAAGAGTGCATTCCTAGAAAGACGCAACTTCAAATTGAAAAAAACAAACAAAAAACATCTAAAACATAGTAGCCAAAATGAACCGTTGCACGAACAGGATTTATAACTGGTTCGCTGGCAAAAGAAGCCGACAAATTTAACAGCGCATTGACCGTTTGTAAAAAGGGTGAAAGTCGTTAAGAACATATTAATCGACATGATAATTCTAATAGCAGATTTGATAATCACCATCTGAAAATAAGACCACTTGAAAGAAAAAGAATACTTTACGAATAGGGAATCAAAAAGTCATATATTGAGTAGAGTGAGCTTCAGGATGAGGAAGGAAGATCACCAAAAATAGAACCAATATTTACAGATATCGTAAAGATAAAACTGTAAAGTGCCAGAAAAGCTAAATTAATCGAGAGAAAGAAAAGAACACTGAAACAAAATGCTGGTAACGAGACTAAAGCTTTTGAATCAATAACATAGATTAGAAGCCGTTTATCAAGAACAATTAACATTAATATCGTATAAATTTTCAAATGGTACAGACCAAGTCGGCGTTTCTTTTACATATAGCTGCTGTTGAAGATGAGGATAAACTGGTGGATCACTCGTGACCCAGAACTTATTGATATGCAGAAAAAACATATTCCTGTAATAATATAAAGTATAGCTAGCGAAATAAAAGACGATGGAATGGTAGAGGAGCTGATCAACAGAAATCTGAACGAACCAACAGAAATGCAAGGGAAGATTAAGACTGGACTTCGAGTACGGGCAAACAAGCACCACATGGGTGCTAAAGTACATTATGCAATCACTAAGGTATTGCTAAGAAAGTCGATGATTTAGGTAGACTTTGAGGCAACCGACATGAAAGACTACAAATGCACTTGTTTGAAGTGAAAAATAATTCAGGCACATTGGTAAAGTTTGTACATGGAATAGGAGGTGTGATTACTGTTGAGAATTAGGACAAGAGATACAAGAATGTCCCAATAAAACCCAGGAGATAATCGGGACCCCTTACCACATAAGCATAAAGAATTGCGGGACAAAGAACCCAATTTAAACTTCAGATGTAACAATAATACAGCAATTTGATCATGGACATTGAATTAAATTAAGAAACAATAAGTAGGATGAAAAAGACCCCACTGACATGTAGTGCGAATAGAGCCAAGAATATGATATAGAATTTAGAAACAATAAAAAGTACAATAAGTATACCACTACATTGATAATAGAAATTTCGAAATATATGGATATACACTTTGAAGTTCGTTTTGGATACATTCAACACAACTAAAAAGAATAAATTAATAATTCATTTCGTGAACGCCGACTTGGTAAATTTTCCTAGGGTTATTGTTAATGTGAGTTCTTTGTTTCATAACATATTCCTCATACAGAAATTAAAATGCGGTGAAAAGAAAATTAAGATTTACACATTATTTCAATATGTTACAGCAAAAACCGATACGGATGCGAGATTATCAATATTACGTTGTCGCGGGAGGCTTTACTGACAACTTAGATTGGTTCCTAGATCTGCTATCTACCACTAAAACGCAGAAAACAAAACAAGAAAACATATCTTGATTTTAGCGATAAGGGTGTGCTTCTGGCGAGTACTCCAGAAGTGTTGAAACAGATTCTCAAATTAAAACTCAAAATCCAATTAGTTGGATTTAAGATTATTACGAATGACATAACACTTCAGAGAAGTCAGAAATCAACTGGAACTCAATGGAAAATTAAAATTTAGAAACTCAGGAAAACAGCTAAAAACAATTGATACTGAAGCAAGACAAGACAAAAATGGACCACAAAGAAAAATACCAAAATATACAGACCTTGGGGAGAGAAAGGAAAGTAATTGGAATGACCCCTAATACCCAGGAAATTAAAAAAAAACTAGTGGAAGATAATACAAATGGGCATTCAGAGCCTAAATGAAGGAAATTAAAAAAATAGGATACATGGAGGATGTCGCTGTTGAAGAGGAAGTCAGTGTTTTTACGATAATACATTTACTGCTAGATGTATTGTAAAATTAGATGTATAAAAAAGTGGGAGAACTGAGAGCGAAACTAAATCTGACCCTCCTAATTTTTAGCTGATCCTGCACTACAAACATTCTAGATTACAAGAAAAATCCATCTTAACGGCAGCTCTAAGAACTAATGCACAACACATGCCCGAGCAAGGAAAGACTATACATTTCCCAGTTAGATAAGAGGTGAAGAAAATAAACCTTGTAGCTAACAGAATTTTATCTGACCCCAAAGAGCTTATATAAGTGATTGAAAAGGTTTTAAAAGTTAAATTAAATAACATAAACAGTTAAATAAATAACAGTTTATATTATTTATTTAAACAAATAAATAAATATTATTTATTTATTTAAATAAATAACATAAACTGGCATGATGGTATACTTTCAGCTAGGATTCCATATACTTTAGAAATTTCCACCACGGTGTGTCCACACTAGACAGCCTTAATGTTGTTAAAGGTCGTGCAGGTGCCTGCAACGAGCTGCGTATACTATGTGGAAAACAGAGCATAGTACATAGAGCGTGTACATAGCACTCATTCAAGAGACGTATACTAACAGAGGAAACCTTCAGAAGTTTGCGGCTGGCACAAGAATCATGGTGTCTGATGATCGTTATTGTGATCTGGACAAAACTAAGGAAGTGTAAGTGTGTGCCTGAAATTGCGACAGGTAGGTTTTGGGTGGAGATGATGAAGGGAAGGTATACAATAATTTTAATCAACTTTTACTGTCTGTTCTCCAAACCCAGCGAAAATCTTACGCAAATGGTAACGGCCTTATTATTTGATGAGCTCATATACTAAGGAACGTTTACAAGTTAAATATGTCGATACGATACCTTTAGGGGTAGGACTGTAGCGCGAACAACTATTGTTGATACCACAAAGGTTGAAAGGAACTTGAAAATAAAAAATAAACATTTGGTAGGTAATATGGGGCCAAACGCTAAATGCACACAATGTAATTCGCTCTTCTGTAGATAAGGAAGATTAAGGGGATAGGGAAAAATAGATCAGAAAATTAAATTATAACATGAGGAAAAGAAATTGGAATATATATATTAAATGAAACTACCGCTAGTACAAGCCCGCGTAGAATTTACCAAATTAGACCGATAGAAACAACAGCACCTAGAAGGAAGAAAGCGATCCAAAGAACACAGTTTTTTACAATATACTTAAATAAGTGCACCTAGAAAGAGCTACTGGGCAGCCGGGGAGTACAATTTGCAGCAAGTAAAATTAAATAACTACAGGGAAATTCAAGAAATGTACGAGAAGAAACCGAGAATAGCTTTGTTAAACAAAATAATTGGCTGGTCCGTGGGGTTTGCCATATGAACTTATCATGTACAAAAATAAAATCAAGAAAATCCGCAACGCACTAAACAAAAGAGTGTAGATTATAGAAAAAATATGATAGAATCTACAAATTTGCTCTTAAAGAGGATTTTTCTTACGGAAATAATGAAATGATTATGAAAAACAAATGAAGAAGGGATGCAGCGACGATCAATACAATATTACATAATAGTAATAATTTAGAGTAAGAACTTTCAAAAAAACAGCAACGGAATTCAAAAAGCAATTCGAGGTGTTAGGAACGGCAACGCCCAGGTCCGGAACGAAATTAGAAAATCACTTGGATACCACGTTCTGCAAGCCTTTTCCGGGAATGTATCAATGGGATAGAATTTTCAGAAGCCTGGAAACAGCCAAATTACTAAATATTTTGAAGGTAGAAGAAAATGTCTTCGAGGATCAGAAATATTACCACCCATTTCAGTGCTAAACGTCACGAGCATATCTTTATGGAAAGTTATTGTAACGAAAATTACAGTAACCATGGAAATAATAGTCAAAACGCATTTTACTCAAATAAAAATTAAACAGAGGAAGGGGATAAATAAGTAAATTTAATAACAAATCAATAAGAGAAGTGAATTTTAAATATCTTGAGATAATATTAAATAACCGACTGATTTTAGGGAGGATACTGAAAGAGCAACACACAAAATAATAACATGAACGCATAAACTGGAAAATATATTGAACAGGAATTTAAGTATATCAATAAATATACCAATAAACTGTAGAATGGCATCATCGTTTATTCCATAATTACCTACGGTTGTCAAACATAGAATGGCAACGAATATATAACATTGCACAAATGCACACCGTAAACAGATGACATTCATATTACTCTAATTAACCAAACCTACCGAACAACACGGTTGGAAGAACTACAGGTGGCCAACTCGTCGCTGTCCATGCACCTACACACACAAAAAAAAGTATGAACCATGTAAAAGTTGAAGGAAGTAATGGCGAAAAATCATGAAATTGTCAAAGTCTAAGTTGAAGAAACTGTTTTGCAATATTAACACAAAGGGAAGACGATTCTACTTATTTTTTCCAGATGTGGTTAGAAGATGGATATGAATGTGGAGATTGATGGGGGTTTAATGCACTTCTTCACACGACACGGACCACATAAAAGGAAGTAAAATATATGAATCTTGTGGAGAATAATATGTGCCAAAACTGAAATGTGGTTGCCACTCTACATATTGTAGTATTGCGATGTACAGAAACATAGTATTTAGTAGGAAAAGAACAAAAACTTCTTGAGGCCATGGAAACTGCAGATGTTTTCCGAAGGCCTGCACGTGCGATTGTCCAGCTAACAACTGGCTAACAAAACCACTGGAATTAATTAATTCAGGGGACGGTAAAGCATAAGATTTGTAAATAAAATTATTACCAAAAACTAGATCAATGCATTTAAGAATCATAAGTCCAGGTGAGGTCTCCTGGTTAATAAGATAGATCATTTATCTGAATATGAATCCGTCGGAGAAATGGGATTCGTGCGAAATCGAATCGCGGATTAGAACGAACTAAAACAATAAACAAAAAGGCAAAATGCATATACGCAAACCCGTGAATTAAATGAAAAATAAACATAACGAAAACAGTAAAGTGTGAGTGAAAGTGAATGTGAATATGCTGTTGCAATCGGAAAACAACTTCCGGGAGATTGTATTGCTGCGGGAAACCTGTAGCATTAAACGCTCGCAAAAATCTTTATTTTATTTTGTTTAACTGCTAATAACCAAAATTAAACTGTAAATTGCAGTGTAGAAAAAATCATAACCACAGGAATTTTAGTGAAAACATTTTGGAATTCGGAGATTATTTTTGCCAACAACTAGGGAAACTATCTCTTCCGTGAATAATTTCTAAATGTAGAGTGTATGTGGTCTTTCCAATCATAGATAAGCTTGTGAAACTGGTATCCCAGTCCACAGCAGTTCTTAGCAGATTCTTAGCAATAACTCGGAGTGGAAGGGTATACCTTGCACGGAACGGACTGTCGACATGTGGAAAAAGCAACTTTTCTTAGTATAGAGTTCTGAAATGTATATCTTAATACCCAGATAATATATTTCATGTTTTTACTGGCATATTGAACTCAATGTTGTTTGTTGCCTTCTGATTTCTTCTTTTTGTCATAAGTGTTATTTTTTGTATAAAATAGAGATAATTTAATGATAAAATATAATACTCTCCCCCTCAAATTTGATGCAAAACATAATTGCATTCTGGTATAGTGGTCCAAGAAAATTCCAGCACCACCTTAAGTCCAGTACGAAGAAAAATAGATATTCTCGGACTACCCGAACTACGGTAATCCAAGAATCTCTAGCTTAGGTCTGTCCCAAATTGAAGAAAGTGAACAATTGTTTGTGATGTGCTTCAATTTGAGCTAAGCATCCTGAGAGACAGGAGTGGGAGGAGGGTCATACATGTAAAGGATTGTAAAAATAAGTATTAAAAGTATTCAATGTCAGGTGAAAATAAAATGGAAATGACTCAGGCTGAATTATAATATGTGTGATCGTTTCAAGAAAGTGCAGAATTCGTAGAGCACTAATTATGGTAGTATTAAATCTTCTTTATAATTAATCTAGTTCAGTTTCGCATTTCATGACCTGATATAAGGAGAGAACGACACGTACAGAAATGAAACCTGGCAAAGGGTGTCTATCAGAGCATTAAAAAGCTTATGACAGCAATTGCAAACATGTGTAACATATGTTTATTACTATATACTTGTCTCGTTACAACTGACTAACCTATCTCATTCATTTTAAGGTACACATAACAGATTAAGAGGCATATATCTTGACCATTGTTACGAAAGTCATTACTTTGTTATTATTTGGAAAAATGCATAACAACTGAAAAATAATGTTTTGATAAACTATTGTTATCTTCTTAAACGTTAATTTTCCTCTCAATAAAGTTAGCAGTTCCTTTTTTCATCGATATTTGTAGCTGCTAAAACAAAAAAAATATATAAAACAATGGAAATGTAATGATAAAATGTGATACCCTCCCTCTCAAAATTGGAACAAAAACAAAATTGCATTCTGGACACTAGGTGTAAGAAAATTCCAGCACCACCTTTAATCCAAGACGATGAATAAAAAAAGATCTTCCTGGACTGCCCGAACTACAAAATCCGTGAATATCTAGTAACAGACTATCCCAAATCTAAGAATGTGAACAATTGCGTGATGTGCTTCCATTCAAGCACGCAACTCCATTTGAGCTAAGCATGCTGAGAGACAGCAAAGGAAGGTGGGTCATAAATGTAAAGACACGTAAATATAAGTATTATAGATAATTAATCTCATGTGAAAATAAATGGGATGAATGATAATATGTTTGTTCGTTTGAAGTGAATTCCGATTTCGCAGAGAACTAATAATGCTAGTATTAAAACATCTTTATAATTAATCTAGTTCCGTTTCGAATTTCATTACCTACTATGTGGAGAGAAGACCCATACATAAGGGTTTTCTACCAGCGCAAAAATTAAATAACATCAATTAAAAACACGTGTTCAAGATGCTTATTTCTATATCTTTGTCTCGTTACAACTAACTAACCTAACTTTCTCATTTCAAGGTACATATAACAGATTAATAAGCATATACTTTTGCATTGTTACAAAACTCATTACTTTGTGATTAATTAAAAAACGACAACTGCAATTTATTTTTTGATAAATATTTATATATTCTTAAACATTAATTTTGCTCAATATAGTTTGCAGTTACTTCTTTCATGTATAATTGTAGCTGCTAAAAACACAATTCCGTTCAATATTAGCAGAGGTATACTCTGACACTTGAAAGGAAAAGTAACAACTTGGAATTTATATTTTAGAAATACAAGAGTAATTCATTGACAAATTATTTTTATCATGTTTTCATCATCAAATTATAGATGAGCTTATCCACGTTCACCTCATATATATTGAATATGGAAAAAATTTCGTGGCGTTTCCCTGATAGATGGCGTCAATTGGAAATACCTAAGGAAAGACATATAGCAGCGTGACACTTCGAGCGTTACTGTGAGTTCATAAACAGGAAAATTGGTGCAGTGGCTGGAAAGTAGTTTGACTGTGAACATGGAGAACAGTAATTTCAAATAAACTATATTTTGCAATATTATTACGACAAACTGAAGAACGCTGCGGAGGTGTGTGAAAATATTGCAATGTGCACGAAGAAGTTACTTTATTAAAATCTACTTCATGGAAATGTTTCGCTCGCTTTCATTCTGGTAATTTTGATGTGAAATTCAGCCACGCTCTGGCCAACCAATCAATGAAAAAGCTGTTGAAATTCTTGAAAGGTCCAGCAAGATAAGCATATCAACAGTATTGATATTGGTATGGAGCTAAACATTGACCACAAAACCGTCTCGAACCATTTACACAAAGGTGTCTACAAAAAGCAGCTCGATGTATGGGTTCCGCATGAGTTGAGCGAGAAAACATGATAGACGGAATAAAAATAGGTGATGTCCAGTTCAAACACTATAAACATGAGCCATTTCTGAAACGTGTCATAACCAGAGATGACAAAATAAATAAGGTACGACAATCAGAAGTGTAAAGGATCGTGGAAAAGGAATGGAGAGCCGTTACTAGCGTTCGCGAAGACCGGCTTGACGCCGAGCAAGGTGGAACTGGAATTGAATCGCCAATCATGAGCTACTTCCAGTTGGTCAGATGATTAGTTCTCAACCTTACTGTGAACAACTAGATAGATTAAGCCAGGTAATTGAAAGAAAACTGCCCGAACTAAATAATATGAAAGGTGTATCTACCATCATAACAACGCCCGACCACACACTTCGTTGAAGGCCCGTAAAATATTGCGCGAGCTTGGTTGGAACATTTTGATGCATCCACCCTATAGTCGATGCATAACACCCTCGAACTATCATTTGTCCGAACTCTGCAGAACTCTCTTAATGGAAATTACGCTGGTTTCACAAGAAGACCGTGAAAAACATTTGATTGATTTTTTCAACCAAAAAACACAGAAGTACTTCACCAATGTCATCAAGGCTCTACCCCAAAAATGGCGAAACACTGTCGATAATAATGGAGGATATTTGGTTTAAACAAACCAAACTAAACTAAAAAAAACTGTTTGGTTTAAACTAAAAAAAAAAAAACTTTGAATTCTGACCCAATGTCCTCATTTATATCTTGTTTCACAGAGACTGGAAAGCAAATAGAAAGTTCGCAACTAGAAAGGAATGGAATGGAATCTGGTTCGATTTCAAGTCTTGTAAATGAGTAGTTTAACTTAAGAAGTGCTACAATGCTTTTCAACTTACATAAGTGTCATTATAGACAATAAAATGATCTCTAGTTTTCATTAATTATTTGAATCTTTTAGGCGTTATAGATTTGTATTATGACCAATAGGAAACGGAATATTATTTATTCTATTTCTATTCGAATTTGTAGAAATAGATTTTTACTAACTTACGGCTATCCGTTCTTGAAATAACATTTATATTAATTTCATCATTATTGGCAGTAGTGGAAATCTTATTAGGAGTGGAATAGCCTATCCTGTGAAAACTTAGTCAAATTATTTAAACTGTATGTACATGATTTTAATTACGATTTTATTGAAGGAATAATCAAATAATTGTCCTATAGTATTGTAGAGGCTACATGTGTAATACCTTAGTCGCACATAAATTATATTGTAGCTTGTTGCAAATTTCAATATTTAAATTATCTTATTTTCAGGGTAATGTCCTTGCAATTCCCGGGGTAAGTTATTTTTTTAATGCTTACCTGGTTCATGTAACTTGGTTCTCATGTTCGAATAGATTGGTTCTACACTCCATCATATTGGATTGCTTAATATCGTTAACGTTAAATAATTTTCTGTGTGCAGCGGGTCAAAAATATGTACTTGCATGGGATAGCATACAGATAACAAAAGTAGCTAAACTAATTTCCCAAATATATTTCTGAATTCCATACATTAGTGGAATACTGTATTTTTTTTCTTTATTGAAATTCCTTGAACTATATGCAGCTATTTCATTACACTGCCTCACTCTAGAATCAAGATCTTTGTGAAGCTTTTAATATGTGCTTGAGGTTTTAAAATAATTTTGGGATATAATTTATTATTTACTTTTGAAGAAATATTTTACATTCTTCTCCGTACAACTATTTATTTCTTCCAATTTGGTGAAATAATAAGAATCAATGTTGATCAAGCCTGTTACGTATCGTTTCTTAGCTTGCCTAAATTCTCTATGAATTTAATAATATTCACTATCAGACAATTAAAAAATTATTTTGTTAATTCAATTCTAATTAGAAGAGAAGCTGCCGTTCGAGCCCAATTTTCACTCTACCTATTAATATATTTTTCACAACCACTTTGGTCTTGTCATATTAGTTGGCAGATTGAATACATGTACAAATATAAAACAGGATATGAAATAATGGAGGTAGGTAATTTTGACAATACTGTGTTAATAAGCAACTCATAGAAGATAACTACACTATGAATCGAATTTTGATAAAGACATTTTTCCTTAGTCTTTTCGATGCTTTTCATTTATCTATTTTTAACAAGCCATGAAGTTTGCGAGGTTCGAACAGAAATAGCTCGAATGGTTATGGCGACAAAACAATAATTGATAAATTATAACAAGATTTATTATGTTATTTATTTTGCACACTGTCAGGTACTGAATATTTGGAATTTCGAAGAACATATCTAGAATATATATCTGATCGATGTTCTAAATAAGAACTAGCAATACAATTTGGAAACCCTATCCACTGAAAATAATAAAATTATATTTGATAACTGTTAAGGTATACCCCCAACATTTGATAACTGTTAATGTTACCCCCAACATTTATTACACCCTTGCATCGTTAGAGAACGATGGGAAGAAGCCAACTCAAAACAAAGTTTCGAACTGCGTAAATGTTTTACATATAAGAGTTTCCGAAAGTTCTCACGATATTATCAAATTCGATAACCATTCTAGATATCAGAAGCTTTTTATTATATTTCCTTGCTTTGTAACGTTAGTAAGCACATTAGAACATATACTTCGAATCTCATGACCTAATATCTTCATGATAATTTAGATAAATAATTAACCGTGCTAATGGGCTTATAAATTTCAAACATTCCATTTGTCTAACAGTACGAGTCGAAAAAATCGAAAGCGTGAAAATTTAATCGAAATAGTTCGGAAAAAATAAAAAAAGTCTTTGAAGAACGAAGATGAGACAATTAAATTGTAAAACACGCAAAAGTTGCTACTTGGTTTATGTAATAAATCTGCAAAATTTAAACAAAATGTATTAACATTTTTTACAGCATATAGAGTTCCAAGGTTTGAAAAAAGAATGGAAAAATGGTTTAAAAAATAAATGTTTTTTTAAGATCGAAGATTAGACAATCAAACCGCTCTGCGCGCAAATATTTTTTTTAAAAAATCGGAGAAATGAGAATAAAGTAAACATGTAACTTTATAATGGACAAATTATCTATAAACCGTTCCACTGTTGTCAGTCACCTCCATTTAAATTTTATACCATTTCTTTTCATTTTTTTTATAATATTGCCCTCTTGCGGCGGTAAAATATATTACTCAATTTTGTTGAAATTTTGCAGCTTTTATTAATTCGATCAAGCAGCAACTTTTCCGCACTATTGGGATTACATTTTCACACTTTCGATTTTTGATCTACCCTATTGTCTAATCAACCGGTCACGGTTCCGGAAGTGTTAATGCCGAAAATATAATTTTAATGGTTGTTGAATTCATGAAATTATCTGCATTTTATGGCCGAACAGTTTCAGAATGCAGTGGATATACTAATACAACCGCCATAATACGTGTAGTATTATCGATGTGTTTCATGTTAAAAGATACATCATATCCATTTCAATTATAAATCAAAGAATTAATTTCGTAAATTGAGAGGAACAGCCATTAACTTACACAATTACCAGATACCTGGCACCATGTATATTTCCGCCTTTAATTATTTTATAAAAACTGAAATATCCTATTGTAATTGCTATTCAACAACAATCAAAGTTGTGAAGCGTGAAAAGTAAATGCGCGTAGTAAGCGTGTAGAACTTTTAGAAAAGATCAAATTTCGGATCTTAAAATCCTAGGAATGCACATAAACTATGGTTTATGTAGTGATTGTTGCTATTATTTAGGATATTAAAAAGGTTTTTAGCCACTTTTTTTTAGAAATGTTATGTGTACTTGATTTTACGTATACATTAATACTTGGAAGATTACAAACTGTGTACCGGCAAATTATTATATTTAATATTGCCGCCTAACTCTATTAAGTTGTGAGACACTGCGGTGGCTACGTGAAACAAGAATGCTTAGGGGAGAAGTAAAATAAATGGAGAAAATCGCCAAAAAATGAGCTTTGTTCCGTTTCCTTTGGATTTACATTTTACAGTTGTGAATCTCGTTCATCACAGTGCGGCAACAATAGAAAGAGCTTAAGGAGTGGTCGGAAGTGTAACATAGCAGAATGTTCAACCCGAATTGAAAGACTTTATTTAACCGGTCTTTTGTGCTTAATATCGCGAGAAACAGACACAGTTTGTTCTTTTGTAAAACATACTTTGATATATTACACACGTACTTTACAAGAACATACCAGTGATGAATATTAGTAACCCCTGATAGCGGAAATTGTGTGATAGGAATTTAATGGGTATTGTCACAACCATAATTTCATCGAAAGCTAAAATATTGACAAATTGTTGACAAATGTTATTTTCCGTGTTGGATTAGAAGAAAAATATGCTACATTCTAAAATGCTTACTAGCAGTCAACTAGTGTTTGATTAATTGTCTTATTTTTATTGATATCCTTTCCTACAGTAATTTGTTCTTTTCCTACAGTTATGCATACAATGAAAGTATACCCGATAAATATAAAACCTTATAACATTTTGAAGTAAAATAAAAATAAATTTCGATTATGTATTCAGTGGTAGTATTGAAAAATTTAAAATATGTTACGTGAAATAATTATTGTTTTTTATGGAAATAAGTGGATAGATTAATCATGTATAAATAATGATTTGTTGCTGAAATACATAATCAAATTAATATTGAAAATATAATATAATTAAAGTAGATATACAATTAATATACTGCTGAAAATTGATTGTTTAACGCTGCGGAAAAGAACTTGTTTTCACGCCTTTCAAAAAATTTGTTTTCTATGACACGTAAATAATATGTAAATATCTAAATCATACATTGCCAAACCTCACCACAAATACGAATCACTCTTTTATATTTAGAAAACTGACTATATTATGAAGGCTGACCAAATTTATATAATAACGCTTTACCAATTATCGTATCTATTATTTTATAAACTGTTTTACATATAACTTGATGTGTTTCCTTTTTTCATTCTCTATTCAATGTATTGTGTTATTACTGGCCTAGCGGTATATATATATATATATATATATATTAGCTAAGAACTTTTTATCATTCTTTGTTACTCTCGCAAAAATCGATGATACTTTCGATCAAATGTAAAACATATGCATTATTTTGCATTATTATCTAAAAAAGGTCAATAAAAATAATTTATTTTATGCATATAGGTTCAAAAACCAAAATAATTGAAAGGCGTTCATTTTCATTTCACATAATGCAATTGAATAATTAGCACACAGTTCTTGGGGAATATAATAGTTAATGGTACAACTTAACACATATAATTGGAAATAAACTAATAATACAAATTTCCATATCACTGTAACAATTACGAAAAGCTATATAAAACGAGAATGTGGCATTCTTACAACACAATATACAATTGACATGAATGCGGCATAATTACAACACAATATACAATTATTATATTTTGTTAGAAGATAAAATAAAAATTAACAAACATTCATCTTTCTTTTTACAGAAAGCATACATAACTTGAGAGAACTTTATTGATAGCTTTGTACAATGATTTGTTATTTGAATTTTCAGTTTTGATAGTAATTGGTTCCGAAACTTGATTCAACTTGTGGAAAGATCTTTACCTTGTGTACTCTTCTTCTGACGGTTGGGACTCTTTATATGCACTCTCAATCTCTGTTTCGGAAGATTCGGTTGTTGTTTCTGCTGTTGCTGATGTATGTCAAATATATATTATCTGTTTTAGATGCATTGATTGATCTGGGAATTGCAGTTTTCCTACATACAACCCAACCATCGATTTGAAGATGAAGCTCACAATACCCTATCCTTATGGCTCGCTGCACAGTCAATCACCTTTTTCATTTTACGATGTACGTCTGAATGTGTTCATGGCCTTTTGACATTTTGGCTATTGGAAGTTAGTTTGTGTTTCCTAAATGAAAATTTAATGGATCATATTTTCCTCGTTTTACACATGCATTGTATGTTTTCCACATATATTGTTTGTCAGGTTTTGTTTGTAAGAATTGTTTGACAATGGTGGGAATTGAATTTTGCTATAATGCTTGCACTTTCTTCCCTATTGCCTTTGAGGTAATTTCCTTTCCTTGATAGTTGCTCTAAGGTACAGATAGCTCCTAATAATTAGGATTTTAAGCTGTTTCCGTTTCTTGGTTTCCAGTGATTGTTCTACTGATGGAAAAATACTTCATTTCTATATGATTATGGGAATCATACGACAACCATCGTCCAGAGCTTCTTATTTCCTTTAGTTGTAAGATTGCTTTTCCTATGCGACATTTCGATTAACAAAGATACTTGGATATATCTTTAAAAGGCATTTAATATTACTCAATTACCAAACTTTTATAGTATATTACTATAAAACAAAGTAAAAATATATAATATTACTATAAAACAATCATAAAAAACACACATATACGAATTGAACAATATATATTTGAAAGGTACAAGTAAAAAAGTTTAAGATAAATTTTCAAAATTTTCGCGTAAAATGCTTTTAATGTTTTAAACAATTATTGTGTAATAATTTCTGTACGTACTGAAATTTTGCTTACTACCTTATAAATAACACATCAAGCAGCCATAGTTCAGTGGTAGAACATTCGCTTCGCAATAGGAAACTCCCTGGTCCAAGTCCCGGTACCCGCCATCCTGACTGCGAATCCTAGTTTCCTTTCGGCCATTTCACGAAGATGTTTTCATGGTACATCGAAGAATGTCGAGACGATGCCTTCCCAAGATACTTCCCCGCCACTTATCCCGTGCCGTGTCTAAATTGCTCAAAGGAATCAAATATTTTAATGTACCCAGAACTGGGTCTTTTAATACAGCATTACTATTTTTATTTTTGCTTGTTTAAATTTTAATATATTATTTTGGTTGAATTGTATAGTTTTCTATAGAATTGCTTCAACCCTATCTCTGAGCTACATATTTCCATTTTACAATTGTTAGTCTTTGTTAACAGTATCGTGATGTTTATACTTAACACGAAACTTCTTTAATAATAATGTTTCTATAGTAAACTTCAATTCCGTTTTATTATTTTAAGGAAACTGCCCTCCATTTTAAGCTTTTAACTGTCTGTTACCCTTAAAATGTCGAAGGGAAAAACAATGGTTTTTCATCTATTTGAGAACTCATAAAATGCTATTGTAATTTAACCACTATCACTCTCAGTGTCTTCCTCAACTGAAATATTGTATAATATTATTGCTCTATTGGAGTACAGAAGTTGTTTCATTACTTGTAAGTCAACATATATACACACTTTGCGGGAAAAGGTGGTGCGCATACAGTTGTTGGGAGAATGTTAGAATTGTTACATTGTTTCAGTCTAGATATCTGTTCCGTGAGCTGAAATAAGTGTCAAGGAACTATGAGTAACTGGTGTGGAACCGAAAATTTAAAAAAAAAATATGAGAAAAAAAAATAATAAAATATAATGCAGATAGTTTGTAATAGGATTAATAAAATCCAGAGTATGACTGTCTGACGAACACCAGTTTTGTGCTTTTTTTAACATGAAACATAGTAATGGGCGTTTGCGTGAAAGGGCATTTTTACTGTGTTATCCATTCGGAAATGCTTACAGTATACTACAATAAATGGTGCAGAGCTACACTTAAGTCAATTCACCCTGGTCTCATTTTACAGAAAGTAACAGAACTTCATCGTTTCTCTCAAGTACACAACAAGGACTTCGCACAATTGTATAACACATGATCGTTTGAACTGAAAACTGATCACGACATACACTAGTACTCCCTTTGTACTAGACAACGGCATTAAGAACTCAGTTTCTGTGTGTGTGTTAAAACAATACTTGTAGTACAAATATTTAAAGACTTGACATAAGTTTTAGAAAATTAGAGATAGTATCGCAGGGAGATAATAGTTCAAAAATGCTCGAAACATTTCCATAGGCTTTCAGAGAGCTTTAAAAAATATTGTTCTTGATTTATATGGCGTGCGAAAGAAGAAAGAAAAATCAATTCATATTATATTCCTAACATAAATTAATAATTGTAAATTGTGGCATGGAATATAATAAATAGTCGGCAATCCTTTTTCACTAAATACATTTTAATTTGGGAAACTATTATGCAAATTTCTTCCTTTTTCTCTTATGTTAAAACACTATATGTTAAGTACTTCACAATCTATCTAGGTAATACAAAATTAGATGTTTAGAAATTAAATCTAAAACTTTCAGTTTTTTACACTATAAACCTATATTGTAAAATCGAATTTTCAGTTTTATAGTCACCTTTTTTTAAAAAAATACATCAAATAATAAACTTATTTATGACGTTTGAACTTTTTTTTTTTCGTTTTGTGACAAACACATGAGTTTTATAAACACATATCTTTAATTATCAATTTTTCCAGAAAGTGTGCATTAAATATAGGAAAACATGCATCATGTATAGGAAAACATGCATCATGTATAGGAAACAGGAAAACATATACATCAAAAACTATAAAATAATTTTATTTAATCTTTAAATATGGTATTAATGACATACTTGATCCAATTCCAAATATGAGCATAGAGTAAGTACTTTGATTTTCATGAGAGAATATCTTCTTATTTTCATTTAATAAACGTCTAAAGCAAAATTATTATATAACAGTGTCTGTTAGTTTCTAAAACGCATTCTAAAAGCACGTTTAGTGTACAAGTAAATGACAACATACACCTGAAATCATTTTTATTAGCTCATCACTGATTTGCACTTTTTGAAGCAATATATTTATTTATACAGTTTTTGTTCCAAACATTATTTTATTTTAATTTCCAGGAAACATGTTCTTATGACAAATAGTCAAGAAAGAAACAATTATTAGATTTAATTTGATTTAAGTCTGCTGCCCACAACAAGACGAATGAATTTATAACATGAGTATTTTCACTTCCGTGTTGTCATACACACTATGCTTTGTAATGAATAATTGCTTACGACATTAGGCGCTATTGTTATTATAAGATTTTCCGTGTAATACTCCTTATGACGTCATAGTTTCTTCACAACTAATACTAAAATAATGTTACCAACATTCATATTTTCAACTATTCTATCATGTTTAACTATTCAAATTCTACTTACAAATTCATTCCTTAATTTGAAGTAATCTCTGAAATCTAGGCTCAACCTATAACTAATGATATTCCACTTTTATAATTAATTGCGATTGTAAATGCGTTTCATAGGAGAAATACTCTTATAGAGAGGGTACGTTTAATTATTTTTCTTACGGTAATTGTGGGCAAAATATTAAGTATTAATCGTTTATTTTTTCGCAATCAACTTACCAAACAATATTTTGGGTTTATCAACTAGGACACAATGACGTAAAGTTTTATTATTTCATCAGATACTCGTTCATCTCACTTGATTTACATTTGGTGAAATTGAATCATTGACCACTAAACCGAATATTTATAATATATTTTTCTTGTTGATGGATCTTTCGCTTTCATACAAACGTTAAGGAAATGTTACAATTACAGATAATTTACATTTATAAATCTCTTTCTTGCGTTATGTAGTTTAATCCGTATTTTATTTTCATCTTTTTTATCTGTCTGTTTATCATATATTTTTATTTTATATTTTACAGAAAATCGTAAAAAGTGTTTTGGTAAGTATAATCGACATACTAATATCATTACCGATATTGATTTGCATAATTCCATTAAAATATATAAGAATTCTAGTTTTACTAAGAGGATAGTTGGAAGATTTTAATTGTGTTAATGTTTTATAAACTTTCAAATTGAAAAGAGGAAGTACATTGCCCACGTCCCCTCTGTTGCAAAATTGATTTCATTATAAATAAATACTATAAAATACGGGTATAGTATATAGTTATATAAGCCAAACATATAAAAACGCTTTCTGCTCAAACATTATGGAATAGCCAACACTACTTCGGTCATGCTAAAGAATTAGTTTATATTATTATGTTATGGAATGTTTTGCTATACTCATTCTCCCTCCTCTGTATCATTTGTATCAGTCTTTAACTCTGTCGTTGGCACTCAAGACGCACGGTTGTGTACACTTTAGTTTACCTTAAACTTAATTAATAGTGTTTTAATTATTAATAACATTTTCGCTTCATTGTGATTCTCAATTATGTGCAGAAATAATATTTCACGCAATGTGGAAATATTTAGAAATCTAGTAGATATAAATAGAATGAATCGTTTTCATTAGCATTACAATTCTCTGCTAGATACTGTGTTAATACAATTAAACATTATTAAAAATAATACCGATCCTACCTTTATATTCATTTCATAACGTTAATGGAATAACAGAAAACAGTTTCATTTCGGTGAAAATGCTCCAACGCTCCCGCACAAGTATAGAAAGAATGCCCACCAGACGATCAACATATTTAATGTTCAATATTATTTGGTCTAAAATAAATTTCAATTTCAGCCCTGACATTCATGAATGTTAACTAACTCAACTAATAAACAAAAATGTTTCATCATATGTTAAATTTCAAAATATGGTTTATAATTATAGATCTTTTTTAGGTTAATTTTAACATATAAAGTACAAACACTAATTGCCCAAAATGGATTAAATTTATTCATTAAAGCACTAATTTTTGACAGTTTATGTATATATCCTGTAAAATTGTTCGATATGTGTTCATGCATTTTTAATAGTCATCATCTTCGATTACGACGCTTAGTACTCTGGAAGATCCGCTTCAGAATGCCCATTCTTGAGAACCGTTCGGTATACTTCCATATTGTTTTATTTTGTGTGTACGGTAAGGTTCTTTGTTCACCCCATGTCATAACTGTTTAATATATATTTAATTAATATTTAATTTACGTTTAATTTTATGAATTTTTTCGTACGAGAAAGATCAATGTAGAGGATTAATTAAGTTTAATTAGTTGTTTGTACACTGATATAAGAACGCTGATATTCAGCCGTTCTTTATTTCTTCTTTTGTGCTGTAATACTAAATTTGAATATGTTTCTGTTGTATTATTTTAAGATTTTGTACATTAAATTTTACTACCGTTTTTGCACCGCATGGAATAAGGATTCGTCTAAAAGGATCATATAAATATAGTACGTGAAGTAGGGAACTAGAACAGTAAAGCGGAAGGGAAAACGAAGCACGTGGCTAGTAAGTTGAGAATTTATTTCAAAGTAAACGGAAAGACGTGTGGTGTTCGGAAATTTGAAAGCAGTGTCATATATATATATGGCAAGTTAGGATAGTACTACAAATAAGGGTTTGTAAATCGTGATCCAAGAAAAGATTGATCCAAGTGTTGTATTTTGTGAGAAATATTTAGTAGTGTTGGAAAGCTGGTGTCATATTTGTTTGCCATGCTGGTGATTTCAACAAGGAAGATATGTGCTTGGATACACCCTGAGAAGGATAACATTTCAGATAGACTACCAGGATTTCACGACAGGCTTAACAATTGTTTGAATAATGTATCTTTTTCTGAATTTCGTATTTAATGTGACCTTTGTTTGATCTTAGCGGAGACAGAAATTAGTTTGAAATGTAGGCAGAAGAAATACATGAATGACAGTGTTGATATGGGGACGTTTTATATTAGTTAGACGGAATATAATTTTAAATAAATGTATCAAAGAGTCGTAGTTCAAAGAAAATTATCCCAATCCGGTATAATCTGATGAAATAACTTACACAAAATGAGGTTTCCAAACTACTGTTGTGTAATGCAAAACAAGAAGTAATAGGTTAAAATAAACAGAAATATAGAGGGATATGTTAAACAAGAAACGATGAAGACATAAAGAAGCTAAGGAAGTGGAACCGTTTAAATACATCAAATGGAAAATATGAAGGTGAATTTAAATAGTAAATTTTCAAAGATAAAAAAATGCAAACAAAAATATGCATATAGAAGAAATGTTTTGAAATAGAAGACTTGAAGAGAACATAAATACATTATTTGGTTAACGGGAAAGGAAGGAGGATATACTTTGGGGATAAAGATAAAACACGTATGTTCGGTGACACCATTTTTGCCCGGAAAATTTTGTTGGATAAATGCAGAAAATACATAGAATAACTGTTTAGAACGTATCATACTCCATAAACAGAATTAGAAATGATTGAAATCTTAACCGGAATTTAACTAAGGAAAATGGTTAAGTAACATTTTTTTTAAAAAAAGAAGATGTATTGATGAAATTTAAAATAATAAAATTGTCGGAAGATTGAAGACAACCTAGCATCCAGCAAATAACTCACTCACGAAAAATTATCCTTCAGATGTTGGATTTTGGGTTTTATTGAAATGTGAAACCAGAAATTAAAGGCAAACCTTCTGCACTTCGAAGATGTAAGGAAGCATTGAACGTTAAATATTTACAGCGATAATAAGAGATATTCATAGAGTAAAGATGTACTTATTGTTTCGTTACTTGAAAAGGGCAAGGTTCAGTTGTACTGGGAAATCTTAATGTGGGAGCAGAGAGAACTTACAAACAGGACTTGTATCAAAATTAGAGAAGAAGAGCACATAAGATAATGTTATTAGAAAGAACAGCAAGAACTAGAGGGGTGAGCCAAGGAAGTTGGAGAAGGGGGAAGAAAATATGTGCATTTCATTTGCAGATAACATAATAACTCTTGCAAAAAATATAACATAACATGTTTATAGTGCTACACAACTTTTATGAAGTAACCATAGAAGAATGAAAGTGCACGTAATAGAAAATATAATAACGCTAGCAATCTAGTTTGGAAGTGAAAAGTAAAATAGCTATGCGATTTCTTGCAGGTATTGAAAAAGTATTGTAATTGACAATATTAAATGTGAGTAAGAGAATAGCGATATCCAGACACGCGTTCAAGAGAGTGGAAACTGTCCTCTTTAAATCTGGAAAGGATATACTGACCTGAAAACATCATTACAGTAATACTGCAAATGTTGTTAACTTACATATAGTATACATTTTGGGAACACATTCAATTGAAGAATAGTAGTGCTGTGGATATTGCATAACATATTTGATTTTTTTTATTACAGAGATTGTAATAAATCAGTTTTACTTTTTAGAATAGAGCTTTTTCTGGTATTTTTTAAATGTAAAATTGACCTTAAACCTGGAACTTGAACCCAATTCAGTAAATGCTTATCATGAACCGAACGTCAAAATTATGTGTTAGCAACAAAGTGAAATTTACTTCAAATAATTGACTGGGTTTTCTTTGTTATATAATGTATTGCTTCCATTAGCTATTAATATACAATGTAAAACATGTTTTGTCACAAAACAGCGGTATATGTTTACTATAAATTAGTAGATATGTAACTTTTACTTGTGGCAAATTTACATTTGTCAGGAACGACACGTAAGAAAACATAGTTTGTTTTAAACAAAGAAAGCTCAGCAGTATCTGTTTCTGTTTCTTTGTAAAAAATTGTTTACAAAGAGTTGGGGAAAGAGTAACTAGGGATGGTAAATTAGTAGTGTGGTCAAGAAAAAGCTTCGTTACAACACGTTCATTTTACGCGAGGTTCCAGTTCCACGGTTAATTGATTTTGTAAAATATGCTTTAATTAAATCGACCATTCGAGAAAGTCCATCAATAGATAGGGTGCTAATAAAACTTGTAATGTAATGCACTTAGCTTATCCCAATAATCACACAAGTCATTGAACATTGGATATTATGTGTAATGGAAGGAGCCAAATTTTGAAAAAAGAAGATATTGATTAATAGGAAGTAGATTTGGTAAATATTTCAATAACTTTGTAATTCACATATATATATATAATTGAACATTCAACATTATATTTTAGGGTGAAGGAGATCAGGAACCTCCTCCTTCTAACGTGAGTATCATTATCATCATGTTATTTTACCTATGTTGACTTACACTATATTAATACATCTGTGTTGTTTTAGAAATATATGGATGTGTTTGGAGATATCAATAAAAATGCTGTTGCACTAAAATTGTCCCATGTTTGAATATTGTGAATACAGTGAATTCATTTGTATTCGATGTGATTACTAACACAATGGATTTAATTGTTTTAAATTGAAATTTGAAGGTTAGCTAAAATTAAAAGTAAGGACTAAAATTTTCAAGAAAAATGTGCTTGGGGTGTTTTGTTGCTTTTATACTTCCGCTTGTTAAAAAGTAAATTTAATAAGTTTTTTTAGAGGTTTAATTATTCTTAAATACAGCTTTTAACACTAATCATTATATTTTAGGGTGGAGGATATGGAGGAGGCAATCCTTACGTGAGTTACACTAACATTATATTATAAGTTTTGCCAGTTTTAACGTTTCAGTATTCTTATATAATTGTCGGTAATGGAAAGTATGCATATATTTAAAGGAACAAATAAAATGTAGTAGTTCAACAATACTTAAATGTTCAAATGTCGGTAATATAATGACATCGTTTTTGACTTGGCTATTCCATATCAGAACAACGAAATATTTTTAAAGACAATTCAATTTTCTCCTAAAGTTTTAAAGCGAATACAAAAAACATTCCCAAAATAAAGAAATAAATGCACAGTTTCGTTCAATTCAATTTATAAGTTTTAAGCAAGTAGATTTAATAATGTGTTTATTGTTTTGTCAGATAGTACTTTTCTACTTTAGCATTAAACATTATACTTTTAATACAGCGGATATGGAATAGGTCTAATTAACATTAGTAATATCATTTCTCTTGTTTCATCTCTTTCACTTCTATCTATTATTACGTGGTTGTCGATAATAAAAAGTACTTGTACTTATATTTTAATATTTAGTACGGCTACAAAAGTTAAAAGTCCAAATATTGGTGATACACTAAATCCGTTTTTGGTTGAGACATTCACCATACATAGAACACGCTATTTTTGCAATCAAGTTTCAAATTTGAATTATTTTCCTAAAGCTTTGTAGCAAAGTCCTAAAGATAAAAGAGAACTATAAATATGTGGTTTGCTTCGTTGTACCTAACCTCCAATTTGTCAAGAAAGTAGATTTATTAATTTTTAAGGTATTGTCAATCAACACATATATATATATATATATATATATATATGTATATATACATTAAATTAAAACTATATTTTAGGGTGGTGGATACGGAGGAAGCGCTTCTTACGTGAGTATCATTAGTATTACCTTACATTACTTCAATTGTGTTTGCTTTTATCTTATAATTACGTGGTTGTCATTAATTGAAGGTACGGAAGTACTTGCATTGATAAAGTAAAACGTATTAGCACAATAATAATTAAACTTCCAAATATTGGAAATATTCTGAATTTAGTTTCTGTTTCAAACGTTCTATATTCCAAGAAGAACATATTTTCGCATTTTAATTTAAAATATATTTCTTCTTCAATGTTTAGAGGAAAATCATATAATATATTAATAAATGTCTATCATTAAATATATTCTTTATTTTACTTCAATGTTTAGAGGAAAATCGTAAATATTTAAAATATGAAAACAATCTGTGGACTGTGTTCTTGTAGTTAACTTACAAATTGTAAAGGAAGGCGAATTATAATTTTGTTTAAAGTTTTGTTCAATTAGCAAATACATACTTTAGCATTAATCATTATATTTTTAGGGTGGTGGTTATGGAGGAGGCGTGAGTAACTTTGATATAACTTTATCTTGCTTCACCTGTGTTTATGTTTATGGTGATTGTCGTTGAAGAAAGCCGAACATTCACTTACATTGAAACATACAAATATAGATGCACCACAATCATGAAATGTAAAAATATGGTTAATAATCTAGATTCATTTTTTGTTTGAGGCATTGCAATGAACCCAATAATACGGTATGTTTAAAGTAGAATTTCAAATTAATGGTAAATCGTTATCAATGTGTCATTTAATGTTTTAAGTTGTAATACTTATTCAATCCGTTTAGTTAATTTAAGTTCTGTTTAGCTTTAGAATTTCAAATCTTAAGCTGATTGTAAGTTCTCAAAATTTAAGAAATGCCTAAATTTATATGTGATTAATTAAAGTAAATTCTGGATTGCTATACTTTTCCTAATGCACGGTACAGATCGCATTACAGAAATATATATCATAAATGCATAATATACTTAGAATGTGTTGCTTGACTCTAAATAGTAAAATATAAAATCTATGTTAAAATGTTGAGGTAACAATAAATAAAAACAGATGGATTTCTTAAAAATAATGAACTCCGTTTATTCTTTGTGCCTTTTACTTTATTCCTAAACGTATGAGAAGAAAGAATAAACACAGTAATTTTAATTTTAGAAACTCTATATGTCTTTAAAAAAAATGTTGAGATAAATTTAGTACCATTTTGAAAAAAAAAAGCTCTGCATATTGTTAGAATTTTAATGTAATTAATTTTGTATCCCTTCCCTCAGTATGGAGGTAGGCGCTCCTTTTCAACAGAACCAGTAAGTAGTTTATTCCTTTGGTGAATATTAATATGTCATATTTAGTTCAACAATTTTCTCCTGTATATCACTACATTATGCCTTCTTCTCTCTCCATCTCTCTCTCTTTCTCTATCATGCAGATAATATCAACATGGCTTCTTAGTCGAAATCCCGCAGCAGAACCACCTGCTCTTTTTCTCTTTTACTATGTGAAAACGCAGTTGGGACAATTTGCCGTTTGTCTATTCTGTTTGTGAATCCCTCTACAGTTGTCTCAGTTTTCAACTATGAAAGTATTATTTTTCTTCCTTTCTACATATAATTTCCAATATTACTATAAGAACAAAGTATTAAACTCTTTATTATTTACCAATATATACTATAAAAACATTTCCAGGTTTTAAGTCTTAAGCGATATAATGCAAGTTTAATTAGAAATTTTGAAAGCACGCTTCTGTAGATTCCCACATTATCATACAAGAACATGAGTCCAGGTAAATAATATTGTTTATATCACATTGTTGGATTAAGTTATATATGTCTAGTCTTAAGGCATATAATTTTCACAAATTATTAGTATGTCTAGTTAAGATTACCTACAGCGATAGAAACAAAAGGACCGGTTTCGGCTAGCCGTACCATAATGAATAGAATGTACCTCAGGTTCGTTTTAACTGTCCTGTAATGTTTTTTTTTGTATTAACTTATTGCTTATATTTCGGAAAACAAAGTTGCAAATATTGTGATATCCTCGTAAATATTGCATATATATTTAATGTAAACTGTATTATTCAACTAACATTATCAGGTCGGACATCTTATTTCAGAAATTAACAGGGGTATTTCAAATGTGTTTTATATAATCTGAACCACAATGCAGATTCATTGCGAATCTTATGATGAATATATGTATTTCACCGAAGTGGAGTATAAATTATTTCTGGGAGCCCACCTTATATTCTCCACACGCGCATAGTGTTCTGTAGCAAAACACAAACTATCGATTCGTGTGATTCGTGCCTTCCAAAATTATTAGTTGTTGATTATGATGTTGCAATAGGTTTAATTTTTGGTTGTATTTGAAAGTGCGGAAAAATAAATGTAGCAATGCTACTTTAGTATCAAATTTGACGTAATAAATATTTCATTTAGGGAGATGAACGATCAATATTTCATCCTAGATGAAACTAAATATATCATTAACATTGTCACTATCCTTCTCAGCTGATTCATTGTGTTAGTGTAGTAACAAAACCTTTTATGGGTTCAGAATAATTTCATACAAGATAAATCCCTGCAGGGAAAAAAATATTTGGCAATTATCCAGAAAACTTAGAAGAATAACATAAATGTCTTTTTGGCAGAAACAAAGTGTTTATTTTCTGTATTGTAATCATATAAGTGTTTTATGTAATTGAATTTGCATGCTGTTGTAACGATGAAACATCTATGGTAAAATCATTCGATAATGAGTACTGCTAATTGTCTCATTAGGTCGCTTTCTAAGTATACATATATCATTACTCAAGGAACTGTACCATTATTAATTTACGCCATTTTAACATGGATATTAGAAATATACCCTCAACAAGAAATGGAGTAAACTCCAAATATTGCGAAGAAGCACATTGCTCTTTTACAAACCATTTAGTGCAAGGAGAGCTTAATATTTTACGTTCTAAGTTGTAACTTTTTATTTTCATTTCGGTGTTTATTTAAGAAGAATCAACCTCGGCAGAAAGCATTGTTTTCTTTATTCAAGGTGGACGGTAGACCATAATGTCATAATTGATTCAATCATGCAACACAGTTTGATTTAACTGACCTGGGCTAATACCAGTATTTGCTTTTACATCCAAAACAGTTTATCTTTAATCTCAGAAAACCTTTACGAGCAACACCATTATATATCACTACAAACAATAACTACAGTTACACGCACGTAGTCAGCCCTGAAGACGACACGAGCAAAACTGCCCACCAAAAATATTTTCGGAAATGATCGACATCAGTTATGAGAGTGAATAGAATGTAAAAATGTAATCTTGCTACTCGATATCATAAAAAAGCTATTAGAACTACATGCGTAAATATATTAAGATAGTTTACTTAGCAAGCAAATATAGCTAACATAATTAACGACTTAATATCTTAACACTGATCATCCTGATGTGAAGGAACACTTCTTTGGAAATTGCAATCGTCTCTTCATTGGCAAATATTGAAGAAAACCATTTACTTTATTGTTCATCCAAATTAATAAATCGTTCCCTAGAGTCAAACGAAATATATAACTTATTTTTAGGATTACCTGTGTATTTAGATATCCATTCTCTTATTGTAATTTGCAACTAATTGAGTCAAATAATTGTCTGTGTTTGAAAGCAGCGTGTATTGATCAGACGTATTTTCAACATACTTGCAAATACAAGTAGAAGATATTATTTTGAACACAATTTCTATTACGTTTATTTCACTTTATACATTCATATCAGACACAAAAGAGTGTTCCTGTTTAACTAACAATAGAGAGGACATCACCTCTAAATTATTTCATTTTGAATACATTAGGTGTAAAATATCGTTGACAGCTACTTTGTTTAGGCAAGAGCATCAATTGCAATATTCTATAGGATATTGAATTTTAAGCCAAGTAGGTACCAATAAGTTTGCTCAATTAATCAAAATTGGAAAGTTAATTTTGAGTACCTTGTCAACACTGACAACCAGTGATACTCTCAGTAATATTCAAATACTTTGAATGTTTCTATTAAGTATTGTGTTGCTATGTCTGACACAATAGGATCAATTTCAAATGGAACATTTTAAAAGATATGCAGTCAGTGTTCGCAACGTAGCTTTTTAGACACAGGAAACATTCAATATGCTTTCCTATTTAGCTCAGCAATATGTATTCGCTGTTAGTAGTGCCTGAGTTAAGAGTTGTCGATACTCACCATTACCTATTATGTTAATTTGCCCCACCGCGTATCTCTGGACCGGCTCGTTCGATCATAATGGACTTCGCAGCTTTAGCGTCTCGTGACAGAGACTTTTTAAACGACGGTCATGGACTTTCCCAGCGCTTAGAGTTATTAAGTTGATTGTTTCTCTCTTTTTCTTCTGACTAATTCATAGGATATAAATTAGCTATTCGAGTTCCTACTTTTTTCGTGCAGACAGTATCAGTGACACCTTAATCTCATTTACAACTCAAATGAGATATCACTTTAATTTTCCGATTGTTTCAAGTGTTACCGTCACAATAATAAATTATTGGTATCTGCAATATGTCATAAGTCATTTGTGGATAATGTGTCAATTTTTACAAAGTTAGAAAGCGATCATGTGTTTGAGAAATGGTTGAAAACGAATATGAAGGTTTCAATTTATGATCATTATCATGTGGAATATTTATATTTTGTTATTGTTTTCGGATTAGATACTGGGATATTAAAATCTGAATTGACTAACAGAGCAGTGCTAAATGGAGATTTTCGATAATAGTGATTCTATTTTTGATACGTAATGGAAGAGTATGTACCAAAATATTTATTTAACATTATTGCTTCTTGAACAAAAATCATCTACGTTCCAACACAATAGGCAATTCTTTTATAAACCAATATTATCTGCTTGCAAGATTTCCATTAAACTGACAATGATTAGGAAGCATAGTCGATCCATTAATCGATGATACAAGAAGCAAACGCATCATTATATTTCATGTTCCGTATACATGTTCCTAGACACTGATGAATCGATATATTCCAAATATAAGCATACTAACAAGTATTATTAGTTGAAACTTAGAGATGCCGGCTAAAATAACATCAGTAATATTGTGTTGCGCCTTTTTCAATACGTTTAAACATTCAAACATCTGACGGCTTCCAAACGCCCATTCCCACTGCATAGATAATAGGAAAGAAAGTGAGGAAGATAAAAATTCAAATACATTTTATATGCACTAGAAGTGACACATTTCAGATTTTGTAATTGTCCTGTAAAATCTCCAGTCAGTCCCTCATATTGTACAAATTAAACAAAGTGCTTTTACGTCTCTCTTGAAATAGCATCATTGTTGTTTTTATGTTTTAAACTTAGTATGTAAAATAAATGTGAAAACACTTTTCTTGGATATTTTGTTAGGAAGTTCACAAAGTAAAACCAATTCAGTTCAAAGTAAATAATGCAGGCATGGTACCTATAAACACAACTCTTAATTACTATCTTCCAACATCTCATCCCCTAACGTCTTTCCACCATGAGAATCTTAGAGTGATGTGTAAATGATTCGTCATAAACAAAATTTTCCTATGTGAACTTTTTTCCGTACATAAGGTTTTACCTAAATAAATTCGTGTATTGTACATAATATCCTAGGACCTAATAGCATAAATAAGAACATTAGATAAAATTCCCTGTGCCCGACAGAGAAAATATGGGTTGGTTGAAATATAAATAAGTAGACAAGTTTTCAGTTTCTAACATTTCCTGTAAAAATATACTTTTGTCTATGTTAATTGAAATAATTATCAAAGTTTCACAGGTAAATGCTATATATTTATTTATTTATTTATTTTCCGTAATGCTTCATACATTCATAGGGTAAATGCAGTATCATTGTTCCCTTTAAATAGTTTATTGGTCGCAATTGGCAAATAGATCTGTGGATGGCATTGCTCAATCTTCAATAACCAAGCTTCTCATCTTCTGGATACCTTACAAGACACTTACTTAATTTCATTATTTTTTAAGATAAATATGTATACTATTTCGTGCATAACAAAATAATAATGTTTTTTTTTAACACAAGTACGTCCTGTCAATATGTTGGTGTTGTGTAATATGTGATAAACCTAACTAGAAACTAGTTCGAGTTCGAGTGTTGGAATTGTCAATTTAATCTGTGTTACTTTCTACTTCGCCTTACACAAAGAATTTGTTGTTAAGAAATAATAGCAAACTGAGATACGTGAACATGTTTACAGTGTAACTTGTTCTCAATTATTGTTTATCATAAAAAGCGTTACGTTTTAAAAATTAGCTTTTATTTCTGAATTATGTGCTCTCATTGCAAATCTTGAAGGTAGTCTAAACTGTGAAAATGCAGAATAAGCCACTGTTTAAACATGCATAGGTTTCTTCTTTCGAGAGAGAGAACACCACAACTCCTTCTGTTACCTACTCCTAAATTGTGTCCACCAGGAACGTTAGATTATCTTCTTATATACTGTACAGTGATGCGAAATCTACATTACACGTTAATCTTCAATATTCTTACAATTGTTACACCCACCTCTCGGAATGTTACCATGTACACAGTAGAAAAACTTACATTTGCTAATAAGCAAACTTACACATAATAAATATTTACTTGAAGTATCTAGTACATACTAGCTTTTGCATAGTGTTTCCAAACGTTTACTTGGTTGTAAAGTAAATATTACAATCCTTCTTGTTTGAGGACTAAGTTCAAACTTTGTCAAGACAGAGAAGGATTTGTTTGTCCTCAAACAAGAAAGATTGTGAAAGAAGTCGAAAATTCAAGGTTTAAATATTACAACTTTGAGTAAACTGTATTTGTAATAACAATTGCGTTCTTTATTTTAATAAAATGATAGCAAATATTTTACTGTGATTTATGCATAAGCCCTTTATAAAATAGCCAACAAAAACTGAGTGATAGAAATATAAGCTAGTAATTTGAAGATATTAACAAACATCTTCTAATACATTCTGTAGTTATCTTCTAATTTCTTTTCAACCATAACTGTATCTTCACAACGACGAAGAAAACATTTTAAGCACAAAAACCATTCGTGATTGAGTAGTTAACATCAAATAACTATACCGTAAATTATAGAAAAAACAGCTCGATAACAATAGGCCACATTGATTGCCAAATAAAAAAAAACATATCACCGATTCCCTACTCAGTGTTTTTATAAACACGTTGTAACTGTGTTTTCTAACACTTATATTATGTATTCTTTGCTTGAGGTACACTAGATCAATCTTTCAATAATTCATTAACTCATTCATTTGTATCTTTGAGTAGAATTCAAATTTCTCAACTCCGAAATTGACAAAGTAAATGCATCCTTTGGGGGATAAGTAGATAACTTTCTATGTCTTAATTATTTTCATAGGATGCTATTGAGTTATTACATTTTACGTACTCTAATAAATTGATATGATAATTATTTACCATTAGTTAGTTTAATAGAGGAAATGGATATACGAAACTTGGAATTACTGATTTCTCAGAGCAACATAGTGATGTCATCCATTCATTAACTCAGTCTAATATTTATGCATATGGGATTCAATAATTCATTTGCTTTTTATGTTCGTAATAAATTGTAAGTTTGTAGTCATTTAGTAAGCATCAACGTGATAGGCTCTGCAAACATGGATTAATAATGTAGTGAGGTATAGTTTAATAAGTAATGGTTTCCTTTCGTTTGATTTAAATTCAAGTTAGTAATGCGAATGTATTTAACAAGATGGAAAGCGCCATATAACGTTGTATTCTGAAATACAATTTAGATGTACCAAACAAATGAAACTATACTGGCATGCAATCACTAATCCAATAGGTTTGCCCTTTGTTAATTCATTATTTAGCATAATGGACATTTCCGTTATCACAGTCCTTATATATTTGAAAAGTTGTTTGTTTTCATCATATTACATATTACATAAATCTTTTGAAATTTCAGCCCTAATGTTTTTGTTACGTAGAAGTATAGCATGAAAAACTGAGAATTCAATCTCCTACGTCATAGAACGATAATTATCTTCTGAATAGTTTGACGTAATCAATTCGTAATATTTATGTAGCTATATGCTCCTCCTTATGCCACGACCCTTATTCAGAACTTTGAAGACGATAAATAAGGAAGGGAAATAATATTCACACCATCACTTAAATCAATAGTTAATGTAAAAATCTGCAGAACACTATTCAATAAGTCAAAACACCAAAACAAGTTTTAATAACATATATTGCTCAAACCGATGACAGGGGTCAGTCTTAAATTGCAGTACACCCATATCGCTAGTTTGTTTCAATGTTGATGTCTTAATAATGTGGCACAATTGGTTAGGGTACGCACATTTTATCATTTTATATTTTCAAGTAAGGCTGTTCGAACCCTATCAAATGTTGTGTTTTATTTTACTGTACGAAACCCAAAAGAAGCTTCAATCTAATAGTTTTAATTTACATACTTGTTTTTTAGATGTTTTATTTGTATGTTTTTACAATGGCATACTAAAAGTATTGAATATATTAACAGACTACAAGTAGTACTTTAGATTGTTAACACATAACAGTGACGAGCACAATTGATTCATATCATTTTAAGATATTGAATAATACTTCACTGGAATTCATTAAAATGTTTAGGTTGTCGGGTGTAAAAACCCACAATTTTAACAGAAAAATAGGTAATTATGTTTAAATACTAGATTCATAAACAGCATTACTTGAATATATCTTATTATTTAATCACAAACTGGAGCGGCTATACCTTATCGCTTAAACTACCAAAATATATCAACGTCTTAAAGAACTATTAAATGCAAAAATCAATTTTGAATAAATAAAACGAAATATATTACGTATTGAGGCATGGAGGCAGGCTATTCACCACGTAATCTATTTATTTTGATTCCTTTTTGACCTCTTTTGTTAACAATACTACCAAATGAAATACCATCTCTATGTTAATGACAATCTTTCGACACATTGATTACGACATAACATGGCGGCCCCGATTAAACGTAATACTGGAACGGTTTTGAAACAAGGCTTTATTACTCTTGATAAATGTATCGGAGAAAGAATCGAAAATGTTTTCCGTAGTCTACTTTAATATACAAACAATGTATTGCAATAAACATACTATCCGTAATGTTCGTTATGGTTAACAGTTGTTTCCAATTTCTGGCGGCAAAATTTAGAGGATCTGTCAAGTTTCTTATGCACATAACGTATTATATTCATGAGTTAATGTATTCATTATTCATTTTATTAAATTAGTGCATTCGCTGTATCAAATGAACTTCTAAGCGTTCTTTAATATCTCAATCTTCAACCTCATCAATTGAAGTGCAATTGAGCACAGAAATGTGTGAAATATCCAGGTTGGGCTACCTATCTCCCTTCAGGCGCATCTCCGGTTGCAAGTCTAGACAATGCCAAATAGATATGGAGGATAATATTACTAAACCAGCACAGCCGTCTTGTAATTAGTAGACGTTTCTACAAAGCTTTAAAGAAAATAAACCCGGATAAGTTATTATGAAGTGAAGCAGCTTAACCACATGCCCATAAAGCTCAATGCAAAAGACAGCAGCAAGGCGCAAGAATTGACATTGGCCGGAACTTTTGATATGTGTTTTTTATTACGAGGTCATAGAACTCTTAACCATAAACCTACATACAATATATTGGAAGTAAGCTTTATCCACTGGGTACATTCAAGGTTAAATGTTGCAGAGAAAAAATATTTCAGCGAGAGTACTATATCCGATGGAACTAAGATCATAGGAAAAGACGAAATTATAATAGGAACGTGAAACGTGGAACTGTATTGAAATGTATTCCTCTTTCATGGCAATATGCGATACTGAGATGTACGTGATAGATATACTAGGTAAACCATCAAACCATTTGCAGTATCAGGATAATAATGCTGCATGTCAAGTACACTTTCCGATACCCATGAGCTCAGCCCCATAGCTTTGGAAGAGGATATTTCGTCTTTAACAGTCTTCTTGCAGGTTTTCAGAATGGAACCATCTTGAACAAAAGACTACCTTACTTTGAAATTCGTAGTAAGGGGAAAAACACAATTTTAAAATATACATACTTAGACGGAAGGGGTTATTCTAAGAGAAAAAAACGTATTCTAAAATTAGCTACATAGTATTTTTGATCGATTACCAAATATAAAAAGAAAATTGTGTTGGGTATTTGCAAGCAGAAAAACGTTAAAATGAATTTTAGACTTTTAAAATTCAAATTTGGTCGATAAATGGATAATTATCAAATAAAACTTTGGTTCAACCGACTTGGGCTAATATCAGTATCTGCTTTCATGCTAAAAATAGTTTAACTTTAATCTAAGATAATCTTTACGACCAACGTCTTTGTATATCCTTACAAACAATAAATACAGTTACATGCATTTACCCTTACTACACTTAATGATTGCACGGGTGAATTTGCTACCCAAAAATCGTTTAGAACTTGATCGACGTTACTTATTCCATGTAAGAATAACTGGATGCTCAAAAATCCATTCTCTTAAAGGAATTTTAACTAATTGAATCAAAAATAGTTCGGTGATTTTGACAGTGCAGCGAGTATTTTGTGCATATGTTGCTCAGAACTATTTTCATCATATTTACAAATGCAATTAAACATAATAATTTGAAATACATTTATGTTATATTTGAAATTATAAATTCATAACGAACAGAAAATATTGCTCTTATTAAACTAACAATCGAGAAGAATAAGGTTCTTTGATACCATCACTAAACTATTCAAATTCAATAAAATAGTCTTATAGATACCACTGACCACTAGGTTGTTTAGGTAGAGGACCATATATAATTTTCATTGTATCGGTCATTATTTATGCCACGTTTGATAGAAAATACACCTTTGTCGAATAAAATAAATTAAAACGTTAGTTTTGAAGTTATTTTTATACATTCGGAGCGAGTAGTGCTTGAGATGAACGTTGTCCATACTCACCAGTAGCTACTATGCAGTGTGCCCATCCACATATCTCTGGACCTTTCATTTGATCTGGATTTATTATATCAGTTTCAACCTCCGTCATCGAGAGAGTGTCCATGACACCTTAATTGCATTTACAATTCCAATGAGACAACATAAATTCCAGCTTGTTTCAAGATTCATTGTGTAAA
>JAGDQP010002995.1:0-22408 GCA_022664845.1 Lepisma saccharinum
GCTAGAAACACGTTAAATATTATTTTTGAAGCATAAATCAGTTCCACTGTTTGGAATAATACTCCTGCGAGAACGACGTATCTCATAGGAAGTAAAAGCGCTGCTACAACAGGAAATTTTACTGCGGGGAAAAGATCCTGATGTGAGAAAATGACCATGTTACACGTCATTTAAAAAAGTAATATAACTAAACTTTTAGAACGTTATCAAGTTAAAAAATGCATATTACAAGAAAGAAAAAGAAACATGAGCTCTGTCAAGTCTGTTTTTGCTTTGTTTACCTTTTTGAAGCAAATGAATTCCTGTGTTGAACTATTCCAGATGGAAGGTGTCTGGTTATGGTAACCCTGCTTTGTATCTTAGCAACCAATGATTTGTGTACAAATTCACTTTGTTTACATCCGGTTTCTCATTAATTGTACATTAAATGGCTCTGGGTGTCATTATATGCAGGATGTTACTAGTGAAAATGGTCTATTAGGAAAGTGCTAGTACTCAAGAAAACGCGTAAAACTATATCGTCAGCTGTCAACAGTTTAACTCACTTAAGAAACTTTGTAGTGCCGTCCTCTCCCAACCCAACTTGGCTTTGAATTTTGGGATTTGATTCAAGATATATTCGGAATAATGTCGGTTCCAAAAATGCATGCTGCTCGCGTCGTGGGTGAAGGGGGTGACGCACGTCACCTCTTGTTAATACCTAAAGAAGAGATGAATAGGTTACACCATTGGATGAACCGGAAACAAGAAAAGATAGCAGCCGCCAAAAAAGCAAGAGAAGATAGACTGAAAATAAAGGATGGATCTGTATCAATTACGAAAACATGGAGCAACACAATTGAGGTTAGTTTCAACAAATGAAGATTTACTAGTACAAGGGCTAAAGGGGTTATGGAAAGGTCGATTTTTTTTATTGCCCCACCTCCCTCCCTTTGATAAATATACTTTCTCTTAACCCATACATTTGCGTGGCCTGACACATGATCATATAATCCATAACATCCATAATGTAATTTTATAAAAGTGGTTTTAAAATAGGTATTACTTAGTTTACGCCGGGCGTGATTTTTCCGAACGAAATAAGTCACAGGTTCATGAATCGCAATCATGATAATGTTAAGTCGTGGTGATCCATATCACCATTCATGTTTTGCTACAAGAATCACGGACAGTACGTCGAGTGAGCGATAGCAAAGGAAGACGGATTAGAAAAAAGCCAAGTTAATTTTTTTTTCATTATACGCGATGTATCACCTTTAACAAACAAACACCACCTTTGGCTGCTCTGTGTATGGTTTCAAAGCGAACACATGACGTATACTAAAGAGATGCCTTGAAATATACCTCTCAAGTGCAAAGTTGAATTCGTATTCTCCAACTCATACATTTCTTGACTACATATTATCAGAGACTAAATAATGAGATATACATACCACTAGGGAAACTTATTTTTCTTCTGCGCTAAGGAGCACGTTAGGGCTCGGTTTACTTTATCTACTCCGTAAAATTTACAGCAGAAAGGCAATCTTTCCAACGTGTGTGGAAGTGTTGAAACGCAAAATGTAATGAAGTTTCGAGTCATAAAAGTGTGAAAGAACGGAAAGTCCGAGGACGTGTGAGTGCTAAAGATGATGTTCATCGCTTATAATGAGAAAAAACAAACATTACTTTAACTAACCCCTCTTCGCTCGCTCGAGATACTGTCCCTGGTTTTTGTGTTAATATTGACTTTGGAAAGGCGTTTGATAGAGTAAATCACAATATATTACTCGGTAAATTGAATAACTATAACTTCTCGTTTTCCGTGGTTAGTCTCATGTCCTCTTATTTAACTAATCATAGACAATCTGTTATATTTAGAGAATACGAATCTAATGAATATACAGCTCTGTCAGGAGTCCCCCAAGACTCGAATCTTGGACCATTGTTAATTCTCTTCTTTATTAATAAGCATCCTGAAATTCATATCCGATAACGAAAAAATGTTGTTTGTGCATGGTCTCAAAATATATGCCAAAATTTATTCTGTTGAAGATGCCATAAAACTGCAGCATAGTTTAGATAACATTGCTAAATGGTGGACTATCAATCAACTTCTGGTCAATACAAAGAAATGTAAAGTATTATCATATCGTAGAAACAAATCGATTTATCAATTAGATTATGAAATTAATGAGAATACACTAAGTAGAGCTGATGTGATTAAAGATCTTGGTGTCACCTTTGATAAGAAATTGACGTGTAACAACCACATAACAAATATTACAAATGAAGCTTTTAAAATGTTAAAATAAGGGTGGGAAAAGAGTTTAACAATGTTTCTACATTAGAGAAAATGTACTGTACTTATGTTCGTTCCAAATTGGAATATGCCTCTACTATTTGGAATCCCTCTCAACAAAATAACTGGTAACAACTAGAGAAAATACTATCCAATTTTCTTAAATTTCTAACCCACAAAGTAACTCGGATCTATCGTACCTATGAAAACTACAGTACAATAATTAAAAACTTAAATTTTCAGACGTTAGAGCAAAGGCGTATCATTTCTGATCTGGTCTTAGAAGAGTAATTCAAAATGACATAGATTGCACAGACTTAGAATCAATGTTACAGTTTCGTATCCTGTCACTAAAAGCTCGTGTAGACAATACTGGTCTCTTCCACTGCAAAATGGCTAAAACGAATATAATGATGAAGTCACCAATCTGGAGAATATGTACTGCCTACAATGAAAATGTGCAGAAATTGCATTGAATTTGATATATGTGACGTGTCTTACACAGCGTATAAAGATGTAATAAAAATGTCTGTAAACCAACATTGTAAATATCGCCCCATTAATTAGGCTCTAAAGCCTGTTGTGTTGACAATAAATAAATACGTGCCGCTCTTAGTATTCCTCTGCTGGCGGAAGATTTTGCCTCTTCATCTATTTGGAGTGCGTGTTTAACGAAATAATAATAGTAACATACCGATATGGATTTTCGTAATACTTTTTGGATTAGTGGTTGTCGCTTGGTATTTGTAGAATTGCTGTGTGCATTATTTAGAACGGAGTGACCAGAATATAGCGTACATATGACTCAAGAGCTGGCGGAAGCTGGAGTAAATACTATACATGATTTTTAACCCTGCCGTTAGGTGGCTGTGGCGACTATTTTCAGTCGCTGGTTCTTTCCAGTAATAGTTTCCAGATCACCTAACGGGAGGGTTCAAGGTCACGTGCTTTCGTAAACATTATTCTGTTCAAAGATTAGTCAACTCTGTCATTTAATGTGAAGGGTGTAGAATACTGTACACCTGTTTATAAGATGTGGTGAGTAACGTAAAAAACCACGTTTAGGCATGTTTATCTCTGTGATCGAAATAAGGTAACTAATCTAAATTTTGTGTAACCTCGTCGCTGGAAATTAACTTTCGGTAGCACTGTCCCACGGGGCCTGTGAAATATTTTCTTCACTGGTCCCTTTTTAGATCAGTAAATAATTATAATGAGCGTAATTTTTAGTCCGCTTTATTAAATTTATTTAGGCTACAACCACTAAAGAATAATTATAGCTCTGTAAAAGTTATGTCTAAAAAACAAACAAGATCATACCAAATAGAAATGCCTGATGTCTGAATTATCACACGTACTTTGTTTTTGTTACACTAAATATCTTTTTCGGAACAGTCTGGGGCATCTGCCTCTTTCTCCTTTGTCTATAAAGAAGGATACTGCCGGAGCAACATCATAACTACACAATATGGATTCAGTTATAAGACGGCGTATCCGCGTTGCATACGAGTTATGTTTCCTGTCTCCGGCACTTGCGCCTAACGTGTTGATCAGCTGATATGTTAGTTCCTAAGATTCACGGTTTTTGTTTGTGAACAAAAATAAAGCACTTCGATAAAACGTTAAATACAGCCTACAGGTACATTTATTAATATGTTAAAACCTAAGACAGCACTCGCCCAAAGGACCACTGACATTTTTGAGTTACTGGCGGTCGTCCAGTGAACCAGCGCTGTCTAACCTGGATCGTAATGAAGGAGTCACAGAATCTGCACCCCCCCTTTTGACACTTTGTTTGTGTGGTAGCTATGTATCACAGTATGAAGGAATGAACTTTAAGTGTGGTCAGTCAACTTACGCCACAACACCAAGGGTTTCCTCAAAAGAAATTCACGCACATACGAATTAATGCCGAGACAGCGATGGTGGGTTAGTTAAAGGTTCCTTAGTATACTTTTTTTATAATTACGTGATGTTTCTGTTGACAACAAAGTGACACATCCACCATGCAGCGGAGGAATACTAGTGGCTACGCCATAATTGCAATTGAGATAGTACTCTCCTTGCGTAGTAATATTGTACCGGTACCATGCATTTCACTAACTTCTATTATACTACACTTATATGATTGAATCTCTTGTTTCATTTCATGTTATGAATTCGACTAACAAAGTTCCGAACATTACATTTCTCCTGTACTGTTTACAAATTTGACTGACCACATCTAAAGTTATCCCAAATGAAGTACTTGAACAGTATGAAGTATTCTTGGGTTAATACATGAAAGATTGTCTCTCTCTTGTATATATAGGCCTATTAAAAGTCTTTTGTGTACATGACACAGGTTAGTGTGAATAGTAAATAAAGAATAACTTTACTCTGCCACTAAGGTATACTAATGTAGCTTGGAATAAAATAATGGGTAATAGTTAAGGAGCTGTATTCAACAAAGAGCGTTCATCTGCCATGTACAAGAATGCAGAATAATTTGGAGGCCTTTTATGTAAAGAGGCAACGCCCTAGCCGAGCTGGTCTACCGGTTCCCGTAAGATCACCGAAGTCAAGCAGCTCTGGGTCTGGTCAGTGCTTGGACGCGTGACTGTTGCAGTACTCCAGATGGTGTTGCCTGTTTGGCGTCCACCCAGCGTCCTGAGGCCAATTGGGGAGCTACCTGAATAAAGAGGTAGCGGGCTTCGGTCACGAAAACCGGCATTAACGGCGGGGAGGAGCCGAGATGCGGACCACATTTCACCTCTACGGCATGAGTGCCAAAGCCGGCTGATAGGTCTGGGCCGTTAATGGGCTGTCGTGCCACGGGATTTGTTTGCTTGTTTTATGTAAAGAATGTTACATAACGCCACGCAAAATTAAATTCCATCCATAGCGTGCTTTACTAGTATAAGTGTCATATGAAGTGTCCTCTTAACTAATCCCGGGTAAGGTAAGGAGACCAGGTATTTTAACCGTTATGCAATACAAGGGTCAAATTTGAGTGCAGATAAATAGAAAAAAGCTTCCATGAACTAGAATTTGTTTCGTATTGCAATAATAAAATGTCTTAAAGGAATGTTATTAGTAACGTCGAAACACTTTCTGTACCCAAAGTGGATTGATATAATTTCGTAATTTCTTTTAACATTTTTTTTAACCTTTTAAGCACTTATGCTGAGAGAACTTGGAAAATTTATTTTGGTCCAAATCCTTTTTCCCGAGTTATCTCACGAGTGTCTTTAGCTATTTTCTTATCCTACTTCCTTTTGCACGAAAGAAGTCGTGTGTGTGGATATTTTCATAGCTAACAGGTGTCATTAGAAACGTTGAACGACAGCGCCGCTAGCGTTTGTTTAGGAAACTTCGTTTTCAGGCGATTCACAACGTGGTAAATTGCTGTATAATTGTGAGGACAAAGGTAATTTTTCTGATCTGTAAAATTTTGAAAATGGTGTATTTCAGGGACTCGAACGATGAAATTAGTGACCATGAAATATTAGAAAAATCAGGGAGCGACAGTTATTGTTCTAATGTGGATTTTTTAGTCTCTGCATCTGACAACGCGGCCTTACAAACAGCACGAATGTGCGTTCCGTTACAAACGTCTAGTGTTTTGTTCCATCCTCCCCCACAATATCCATTCACGTTAAAATTGGGTGTCAACTTCAGTGTTGATGCTGTAAACAATAAAGTACAATATTTGTGCACTTTCGTGTAATAGAAGTAAGAGTTTTTCTGCGTCACGAGTTTACTCGGGATAAAGGTTAATTTTTATTTTGTCCATCTGTTTCTCTACAATTTGCAAGAACTACGAAGAGATATTTTTGAGTATTTGCTATTCTATATTCAAACATATAATTCGAGACGGGCGTAAGCCATAGTGCTGTTACCGACCGTTAAGTTCATCTTATCTTTATGAAACATAACATAAATAATAAAAATATATGCGTTTTTTTTTCTGGCAGTAATTTTGAAATTAATTTGGTCCTTAAGGGATTAAGGCTTATGGTATTCATGATTAAAGTACGAAACAAACTTTAGTTCACAATTATTTTTTTTTTCTGTGTACTTACACTCAAATATCGATGTGGGAAAAAAAAACAAGGCGGAGAAACCTTCTAGTATTCCGCCTTAAGGGATTAAAAAAATGCTAGGTGCCTATTGGCGTCATTTTTCATTTAACCTGCGTAACTAATCGATCCTGTGAAATATGGTTGCAAAGTCAGATCTTATAATTACTAATCATAAGACACTTTTTGGATAATATATGTAATTTTTGTTTTCTCTCCGTTCCTCATCTGATTACAAGCGATGTATGTTATTGGCCTTGAATGCTGTATCATTATGACAGTCTATTTCTTTCTTTCTCATTAAGATAATATTTTATGGGTGTCCTATCTTCCGTGGTCTAGTGGTTAAGGTCGGGTCGGCGCTGGCGAGTCACGCAGATCTTCATACTGGCCATCCTGACAGAAGTTTTCTCAGTTTCGCCAGGTAAATGCTGGGATGTACCTGGATCAATGCACCACTATCTTCACCCCAGCTATAGCTCAGCGGATAGGGCGTTGTCTTCGCATTCAGAATGTCCTTGGATTGATCTCAGCGGCCGGTTGTCCTGACTGAGATTTTTTCAGAGGTTTTCTTCAGTTACACTAGTCTATAATGCTGGGATTGTACCTTGAAACTAGGCCCTAGCTGACTTTCTTTCGTGCATCGCATTCTCATAACTTATCTCGGACTGAGCTAAAGTTCCGTAAAGGACATAAATAAAGTCCTTGTTCCCACAAGAGCGTCGCCGAGGGACGTCACCCCCTCTGACATGTGACGAGGTTAGGAAATTGCTGCCTGTCTAATGAAACGAAAATAAAATATTCAAGTATGTATTGTAATTACATCTGTTTTATTTATTTATAATTACATTTTTTTTTTCTTTTTAATAATCAAATCCAGTGGCTGTTTACTTACTTACTCCTCGGCGTTACAGCTCAGGGTGAGCTTTGGTCTCCACTTCTTCTTATCAGTAGCCTCCCCCATCCATTCATCTTCATCACTTTTAGATCTTCCATCACACCATTCATCCACTTCTTCTTCGCTCTTCCCACTCTCCTTCTGTAGAACAGTTTCCGCGTCAATATGTTCTTTGGCATTGCTGTGTAATCCATTCTTTCCACGTCAATAGTAGTTTGTGAAATTTAATTTAATTGTGGGAACTTAATGAGAAGGCAGATCATTTATAACTGTTCTTTTTGCAAGTGCTAATTGTTGATCTTGTAATATATCTATTTTCTTTTATTTATTAGAAAATGCGTCAGAAAAAGATTGATGATATGCAGAAACGCGCTGAAGCCATTGAAGCGCATAAAGATGAGATTTTGGCTGAACTTCACAAAGAACTGGAGGAAGAGAGACAAGCGACGCTTCAAAATGCAAAGAACTTACTCTTTTACGAAAATGACTCCGTGAAGAATATCAACAAAGCCTACAAACTAACTGAAGTAAGTACCAACATAGTAGCCAGTTACGCAGTGCTTTAGCCAACCCTATGCGGAACTAATTTCATTTTCTTTCTGTTTGTAACAGGGTTTTAAAGTGGTATGAGAGGAAGTTACTGTAGGGAAGAAGCGACACTAACTAGAGGAAAGCTGATGACGATGATTATATCGTAATTCGGTGTTGTTTCGAAAGATTGATTTCATGAATACGAAACTTGATTCATGCCATCAAAATACAATATGTTATAGCTAGGGCTCGGATGGTTATACATATATGAATCATTTATATAAACAATTTGCATATTTTGGAGTAAAAGCCACTACAAACAAAGATAATAGATGATGTGAGAAGTACACTGACCATGCTTGAACATTCTGTATACCTATAGACAGGGGTGTAGCCACGGGGAGGGTCCAGGGGATCCGAACTCTCGCCGAAATACCGATTTCAGTGTAAAATTAGTATAAATTTAGGCGTAACAGGAGCGTATCCTATGGGTTATCTAGGCTACCACCGCAGCCTAAGCTTGTGAACAAATATTTTAATCTGCACAAATAATATAAATTTACATGAAAGGGAGGCCAGAACACTTATCATCATCATCATCAGTACTATGTGTGATCGCCGTACCCCCTTTGTAAATCTTATTACTTTGGCTAGTGAATTTAGAATACGCCACTGAGGCGTAATTATATATATTTCGTATACATATCAAGCCTAGATCCCTGAAAATAACTGGTGGAATCGCTCCGAAATGAAATTCTATCTAGAGAATGTAAATAAATCGTTGAACAAAAATTGTGGTTACGCAACTATGGTGAATGTTTGTGAAACTCTCCATAGGTCTAGGCATGGCCAGTCTGTAGATATGTCAGATATTGTTGGCCTTAAAAAGTTATCCAACTGTATCTAGTGAAGTAAAACGAGTTTTTCGTAGAAACATTGTTGTTGTAAAAAGAAGTTTCAAGTTTGAAAATGTTAGATATCACATCGAATAAAGTGCAATCTTGATCTGTAAGTAGTGTCGCTTTTCTCTCATTCAAAAAAGCAGCTGTATTTGAAATAAGCGTTGCTCTAAGCAAGTGTATTTGAGAGTGAAAGTATTGAAAACAGTAACTTTTACCATGTTAAATCGTATGACCTAATTGAAAAATGAAGATCTGTTAACACGAATGATTTTGCAGTAACTGGAATAAAGCATTCACAAGAAACTAGATTGTTTTTAAAAGTGCATATTACTTTCCATATTTTGCTCCTTTTAGTGCATATTTTATGTCTCATAAGTGCATAACTTTTCCGTGCCCTAGTTCTATCACACGAAAAGGATAATATGAATCTATATTTATTATTAGTTAAATCAAATAAATGTGCCTAGACAATTAGTTACTTTTGCGGATAATTTGTGAGTAATAATAATAATTTAAAAAAATCTTTGGATAGTTGTTAATTTGTCAGGTATGGAGAGAATTTAAATTTTGCAGATTTAAAACTGAATTACAGGGAAATATATGATTTTTTCCCCTCGCATTGTTATGAGGTTCTAGGGGAAATTTGTAACAGAAAAGTGCATCCCTTATCAAATATAGGATGAGGGCACCTGTAGTCGACCAGTTAAGGGACTAGTTCACTTATTTTGTTTACAAATTTCTCTCTCTCTTTTTTTTTTTTTGTCCTCATACTTACTTTTTTTTTTACACTTTTCTCTACTGAAATAAAATATTTCTAATTCACAATTTTGTGTATTTTCCTAAACAGTTGTTTTTAGGAAAAGAAGCAATATTCATTAGTTTGTCGTCCGCGTGTCAAAACAAAGAGAAATCGCCATATAAATAAGTGTTTTCGTTTTTTTAATTCGGAAATACTGGATAATTTTAATATAGGTCATAGAAATATATTAGAAATAAAATGTTTACATTCGTAATAATTATAACTATCTATTTTTTTTTCTGTTCATCAAGCCTCTGTAGGTACAGATACAATTGATATAGAGGGGAAAAAAAATCGGAAGTTGCCTCCATTTCAATATCTATTTTAAATTAAAATGGTCGTAACGCGCTGTTAAAAAGACGGTTAGATTGTTAGGAACCAAAGTAAATTTAACTTCAGAACAAAACTAAATAAGAAGCACCACATTTGGTCACCCTGGTCGAAAAGCTCGTTAATTCTATAAACCAAACGTCGGCCGCAGGCCACAACAATATCCTTAATAGATGACTGTTGCGTATTATTTATGATATAACATCAAAACAAAACACTTGATGAGTAGGTTAAGAAAGATTAGTATGTGTTAAAACTATTTAAAAAACGCACGTACAGAAACTTCACAATTACAATAAAAAAAGTGGCAACATTTCACTGAAGGCGTGTTCACAAAATAGGAGAGGAGATGAACAGAAGGGACTATTGCTAGGGAGTGACCATGTTGCCAGTGATGATGATTGATTATGATTGACGAATGCCGCTTATATGGGTCTTCTATGCTTGTCCTATTAAATCATATTTATTCCTTGACAATCATAGCCTTATGTTGCAAAATTTATCTGTACAACATACCCTTAAAATCCTAAATATTGGTTAAATGGATGTATTGGGTACTACTGGGATTGTTATTTGCTACGCCGACATCGCTTACGTAATTGTTTGTAGAGAGATGATGTCATTCGTGACGATGCCGCCATAACTTTGAGCAGCTGTAGCTCCGAAACTAAGCATGTTTCTGAATTGGTTGAAAGGATTTTTTTTCTTGTTTTGTTGTGAATGATCACCTCGTGAAGTTTGTTAGTGCTATTCTTACAATGTAAACAATCACAAACGATCGGTGAACGTAAGAAGTGTTGATACCATTGCGAACTACTTGATCCAACCTAACCTAAGTTTATACATTCACCGTTAGGTTTGGTGATTCTATAAATGCATCGGTTATTTCCTACATCCACCAATTAGTAACTCATCATAACATAAAAATTCAGGTATGTTCTGGCGAAAGAAAACGTAGACATTTTCTTTGGATCCGAGTGAAGTATTGTGATGACCAACGCTCGAAATTAGATTTTCACTCTTAGGCGTCATTGGCGACCATAGTTAAAAAAAAAAAAAAAAAAAGGCGCCATTTCGGTTACTCTGGTTGCAATTTTCTAAATAGTTAGTTTAGACAATGGAAAATTCTTAAACTCACTCATAAAAAACAAATCGTCGGCTTCATTCTAAAACCTCGTATGTGAAAAAAGTCAGTTTTCGGGAGACTGTTTTTTTGTGTGTTTAATTGTCATTTGATGTTGCATTTTTTTTTTTTTTTTTTTTTTTTTTTTACTTGTTAAGTCCTAGTTAAGAGTTCCGCTACAAGCTTTAGGAATTTAATGAATCGATTTATTTTACAACTTTAGAATGCAAAAACTCATTTTCATGAAAATGGCGCTTACGAGGTTTATGAATGAAGCCGACAAAACATGCTTTACATATGAGTATTTTTGCGTATTTTTACTTAAACCTTAAAAAAAATCACACACACACACACAATAAAATCCTTTCTTAGAAAATTCTGTAAGAGAATTCCCGCAACTATAACTTATTTACTTTCCATAGAACAACAGATGATTAAATTACGCTTTCATAGTTACTTGAAGTATGCACATCTTCTTCATATATAATTTTAATGGTTGCAGTACAATGACTTCCTTAATGAGGTACACACTTAATCTTTCAAGGTTGGCCACCTTATCCCGTTGTCAGCTACATCACTGCACCACAGGTCAAGTCTATCTAGATTTGGTCCATTACACTTGACCATCAATAGGTCTCGTAATGAATCTACAAACAGGCAGTTTCCTTGTGCTGTCTAGCACAATTTTACTTGTCTGGTTCACCTACTGGCAGTACAAGAAATGCATCTACTATTTACCTAACTGCAGGATTATGACAATGCGCTTCTTCACATCATTAAAAGTGAGCAGTATTTCTGAGTATGTCTGGACGGTGGAAACACGTAATTTATAATGCACGAAACCTTGCACTCCCTGGTCACAGTCTTGCAACCTGTTGATCGTTGACAGCTGAGATGGAAGAAAGGAAATCATTCCATTGAACTTCTCTACTCCATACACTATTAATTCCACCTTATTTTCCAAAGGCACGTTCACTGGGTCAAATATTCATATCTTACAGCTAGAAGCGCGAAAGTCAAGACGTGATAAATGCAGTTGTAAAGCTTTCAGAAGGCGTCAAATAATGGTTGCTTGATTCTTGTAAATATGTTAATATTGTAAATAAGTAGTCTGTTATGAAGTAAGTCCATTTAACTTCGTACATGAACGTAAGAAGTTTTTTTTTCCTCTGGAAAACAAAGATTTGTGACTTACGCGCTTTTAGCTCTCAGGTACAGATATATAGAAGTATATCATTTATCTTCCTTTCTCTGGTGCTCGGAGAGACTCATTCACGGTGCTCTGTCACGGCTACAATACATTGAATTATCAGCGACCACGAGAAGTTAAGAAATAGAGCAATATTCAACTCGCAAAGTCTAGTCACAGGCGGGACTGAAGGAGAAAAATTAGGCGCCCTCTAATTTCGATCGTTGGTGATGACCATATATTATAAGCTGTTCCATATATGTTCGTAGCACAAAGTTTTTTTTTTTTTAAATAATTTTCGTTCATTTTAAAACTCATCAAAATTTGATTTCAAAGGGAATCTGTAGTTAATTCATTTTTAACTGTGCCAGAAAAATGTTGGGGAAACTCTTAATTTGGTTTTGTTCATCCGTTTGTAACGGCGGCTATCAAGTCAGTGAAAACGGGTAGAGAAAAGCTTAACTTCAGATTTGAATTTAGGGTACTCGAATCTCCGCCGTCCTCCTTTTCAGTCCGTTGACGTTACGTCCTTTCTGGATGCTGTTTTTGTTTACTATACACACTTCATTGTCTCCTGTGGGCGAGTGTTATCGTTCGCTGCCTTGTTATCAAGGGGTCCCGAGTTCTAAATCTGGTGGGGACACAAGTGGTTCGGAGCCTACGATCCCGTCCTTGAGACGTCATCTTCATGATGGGAGGCAATGGCAAACCACCATCAGTTTACCTTGCCCAGGACCTGCCTTCGGGCACCAAGCCCCATCATTATCATCACCATACGCACTTCAGTAAATTATCATCCGAGTTGATTCCGCAATGATTTCAAACTTGACGTTCTTGTAACTAATCGCTACTACTGCGGTGACTCAGTTGTAGAGCGCTCACCTATAGTGCCTGGGGTACTTGGTTCTATCCTTGCGCGTGCCATGTGGGCTTTGTGGTGGTGGATAAACGCCGTGTGTGTGGGCTTTCTTGGAGTTCTCCCGTTTTCCTCCCACTTTCTTCATTACACCAATTCTCCCATCATTGTCTGAGCCAAAAGTTGCCTAAAGGCCTTAAATATTTTTTTAAAAAATCGCTGCTATAAACAGGATCGTTTATATTTTTAGCCGTAGTGGCCGCCCTAAATTTATTCAGTAAACAGTGTGTTTTAGCTGCTCGTGCAACACAGCTGTAGTGGAATATACACACTGGTAAAAATTTACTGAAAATTTCTGGAAAATGCTAGGCAACCATCGCTACCTGAAAATTTCCAGTACCTTTACTAATAATATCCAGCCATCATTCCGTTTTCAGAAATACTGGGAGGAAAAGAAAAAAGAAGCCTTAAGCGAGATTTGAACATTGTTTTTTTCAGTTAGAAGTCTTACTGGCTGGACTAAACTGCCAGCGATAAGAAGGCACTAGATGGAAACAGTATAGAGGATCAGTAATACGTTGCCCGAAGCCCGAAAAGCAAGAAGAAAGTTACTCCCACGATTTACGCCATGTTTTAATCACTTTTTTATTTGTCAATTAGGGATCGCTATCCTCATTTACTGAATATATTTCCCATTTCTGTTAAAGTACGAGATCAAAATGGCGGCAGAAAACACTTTACTAGCATTGAACTGTGGTGACCGTTTTCTCTTTCTGAGCATGTGCGAACATCACACTGGAACTGAAAACTGATAACTTCTTCTACCGCCAAAGAAATATCTCGGTGCTTTTTCCAGGATTACTACAAAACTGACAGTTATCGGAAACATTACTGGAACAGGGTGTCTACCACCCTGGAAAACCTGGAATACTGAGGGAATTTCATATATCTGGAAAACTTAGGGTACTCTATAATTTATGAGGGAAACTCGGACATTTATAAGGTAGATCTGTCTATAGTTGGTAAGAGCACTGCCTCAGTAAGGCGGAGGTCGTAGGTTCGATTCCCACTGATGACTGGATTTTTTAATGTGTTAAAATCCTGTATTTTGAAGAAAATATTTTTTGTCACTTTTGAAGTAGCAATAATGTACAAGATGCTTGGACTTGATGGTGGTGGGATAAAAAATCATTGCGTTTTATTTACATGTTCCATAATAAGAATTCAAGGAATTTGAAAAAAAAAATATATAATGGAAAACCTGAAAAACTCTGGGAATTTTAAGTTGCAAAATTACTAGACACCATATGGAAATATCAAGGGCATTTTCTGAACTTTTTAACAGCGCGCTTAGTACTAATGTTTAAGTATGTACCTTTTCCAGGTAATCAAAGAGCGTGAGGCCCAGATAGAATTCAACAAAAAATTGAAACGTATCGAAGAGGAAATAAAGAGAAGAGAACACCAAGCTATGTTGGCGGACATAGCGGCGTGGCATAGGGAGAACGAGGAAAAGGCAGAGAAAGAAAGACAGAAATCACAGCAGCTTGTTAAGTTTAGGAAAGAACAGTAAGTATTTTTTTTTCTGTTAAAGTTATTTAAATATTTTAAAGTATCCATACGATAATCGTAATAAAATTCCACATGTATGTATTAAAATTCTTGTTGGGTCATTATCCAGAAATAGGATTTGTGGGATAGAAAAAAATGTAGAAGACTCTACATTTCCAAGGTTTTAACTCTTGGAAAATATTGTGGGTAGAGATTGAAGGATCAATATTTTACTATTTTTCCGTTCCATTTCCAGAATATAAAATCATTTCCATGGAGTTGGTGTTTTTATTGTATTTATTTCGTTGCCATATTCCTTACAGTGAGAATGGAATTCTCTAATGAAGCACGAATGAAGTGTTCTGTGTTTGTCTTCTGGTCATGATGAAAAGGAAACAGAAATTAAAATTAAAATTCAATGAGTTCCATGGAGTTGATGATAAATAAGTGAGACACACTTGATGCTAATTCTTTTGTTCTACAATAAGTCAACGGTACAAATGTCTCTCTTGTCATTTTATTCAAGACTAAGATGGCTGCTTCCTGTCTATGGCATGCGGAAATGAGTACAGTATTGCCAACTTCACGCTTTTATTACACAACTTTATTTTTTGTCAATCCATAGAGCTGATAAAAAAACGGGTTTCATATGTTTCAGTAAATGTAATTCTCATATTAATAGGTTTATTTTCGATTTAATTACGATACATATTTCTAAGTAAACTAATGTCAATAATAATTGCTGAAAACTAACTGTAAAGCTAAACACAAATATAGAAACCATGTCTCAAATGTGAGAATGAAGATGTATTTCATTCCATGGAGTTGACATTGGGTTATATTTGAAGCTTAATCACATGGATATTATTAAAATATGAAAATGGACAGAAAGTGACCCAATTATAAGAAATGCTTTAAGAAGGTAAGAAAGTTATTTCGGTCGTATTTTTTTTTTTTTTTTTTTTTATAAGAAACTATACAGTTTCACAAATGCACCATTTTTGGAGAAAGACCCTATTCGACAGATATCTTTATTTCGATATCAGCTCAGGATTGCTGTTTCTTGTGTAGTGATCACCACGCCTGACAGCTCTGACAGTTGACGAACAAAAAGGCACTCTTACCTCTTTCATATGCTGAAGATAGTGCTACCATATTTAAAATTTCTGATTCATTTTCGAGGATTCAAAATTTCTCGTAACAGACACCTTCTGGTTTCATATTATCGTACAATTATTTACAAAATTTGTGCCAAACAATAAAAGAAGATATTATACTTAGAAAGATCGGGGAAAAGACACGACAGATGCTTATCTTCGTTCAGAAAAGGCGTAAAGGCCCGGAAGCGAAATACAAAAGCAGAAATACATAATTTCTTTTCTTATTTTGTGGTGTGTGTTGTAAAAGAAAGGAAAGGAAAAATATCAGATTATTCTAAAAGAATGACATATTCTTTTTGTCTTCATCAATTAGTATTAGCAGACTCCCGTGACTCAAATCAAATCTTTGTAATGATCGTCGTTTTTATTGTCAGAAAATAAAATGAAGATTGAGTGCTTAGTGCGTTTTTAATGACTCACAAGACAAGTCTAGTTATACAAAGAGTACAAGTTCGTAGTAACTAATTGTTAAGTTTGCCATAAACCATACAACACGCTTTTATTTAGTCCGAGGAATGCTGGGAAAGGCACAAGCTACGACGCTATTTTTGGGAACATTTTACATATTCAGTTAATTATACAGGCTGTACGAATAGAACAGGATATTCTAGTTTTTAAGAAACACTATGTAATTAACACTACATCGTCATTTGGCACACACTTTGCAGTCTATTTGTGACTTACATCGAAATGATTTTACCTCCCCAATTCGCCCTCAGATTAGCCCAATGGTTGGCACGCTTGTTTTCTATGCAAGTAGTCAACGTTTAAGTTTTATGTGGGTCCCATTCAATGGAATGGTTCACAACCCACTCAACAACATACTTGTGCAATTATTTTCTGAAGATGATGAATTGAGACGGTCGAAAATTCGAGGAAGAAATTCAACTTTTTTTTTTTTTTCATAATTATAGTAAGTATCTGCTTAATTCTAGCCTCCGATAAGTCGCTTACCCGGGAGAGTCAAAACTTTGTTCCGTTTTGGATGTAAAAGTTGAAAAGTATACATGCTTACGCACTGCCATTATTAAGCGAAGTGCAAGCCATACTATGATATAGCCTCACGTTATGCTTCAGTCTTTTTCTGATTATTCTCAGTTACACCAAGCGAGTAATCACTACCTCAAATAAGGTCAAAACAACTCTCGTCTCCATTCGTATTCTCGGAATCCGTGGGTAATTAAAACAGTATTAAAGGAAAGTGGTAAATGTCTGTCTATCAGTACTATAATGCAACGAAAATAAAGCTTTAAGAATGTTTATGGAATTTGTGGGAAATTAAATGCTTTTCAGTTCGATAACTATGTCATTTCTTTTCTTGTATGCCGATCAGGACGGAATAAATAGGTGTCGAATGACCCCGTTTTTAAATTTGCTCATTTATTACAAATTGGATGTGAAAACAATTTAAGAGAGGATATCCATAAATGTCTAGTGAAACAGATTTACTGAGCTCACTAATAAGTCTGGTTTAATCTTACTTTGTAAGGTGCAGTATTCCCTCGTATTGTCCAAGCGTAAAACACTAAGAACTTTTTGGAGCTAAAGTGTAAGCTCTCCCTTAGTTGCGAAGACATGAATGGTAAACGGGATAGGCATCTGCTTTAACTTTTAAATGTTAAGGGAAATATAACAATAATGATAAATAATTTTGTTGCAGAATCATTTTCGAGTCAAAAAATAAATTAACCCCAGCACAAAATAGAACTTTCTAAATCTCTTGATTATTGTAAATCATACTCATTTATATATATATACAAGAATCGTTGTGAAATTAGTACCAGTTTTAGAATTAGAAAGTAATCATTCACAGATTTCTTGACAAGAATTTTGAAATTCATTTCATAAACATCACATGTTACCATCATCTATTTTTTTCTTAAATTTGTGTTTATGTATGGCTTTAGGCAACTTTTGGCTCGAATGGACATCATCGTCTAAATTTAAAAGAATGGAAAAGGCCTACGACCTGCACACGTCATTCTAAGCGTAATCTTTCGTTCGATCTGATCGAGCTTCCTCAGGTATACACACAAGTCCTAAAGGGTTAAACTTACGTTGCATTAAAACTACTGTAGATAGGAGTCAAAGAACGAACTTAATATTATTAGATGGAGGCCAGTTAGATATTTCTTTCAATCAACTGTCTTAACTTCTATCTCATCTTTTTTACATTCTTTTCTTTAGTTCACAATGGTTCGTTGTGTCCTCCAATCTTGCAACGTTAATTTAACTCATTTCTCGAAGTCATACAATGATGAAATTTTGCAAAGCGACATAAGTCGGGTGACAATACAATATTCCATTCTTACTTTCATATCATCATCATCATATTCAGCCGTTTTCTATCACTGCTGGATGAAGGCCTCCCTCTTTTCTTTTCACATATCTCGGTCTTCTGCTATCCTTATCCATGTAGCTCCTGAAAAACGCTTGATTTCATCTACCCATCTGACATTTGGACGTCGTCTCGGTCGTTTCTTTTCTCTAGGAATCCACTGTAGTACATTTGTCGTCCACCTTCCATCTGTTCGTCTAGCTATGTGACCGGCGCATCTCCACTTCATCTTCTTCGCAGTCTTGATTACATCCTCATTTCTATATATTTTAAAAGCATGTTTTATATATATATATATATGGACTTCTTTATCGTAAAATAAATACTATCTCGTAACGAGCTGTCGTTTGACTGATTGCAGAACACTTTAGGATTTGGGTCACAAAACATTACCTTGAGAAAAAGTATCCGAACACTGAAATAACTAAAAAAAAATAATAAAACTTTTTAAGGACATACTTTTTTAAACATAATTCGTACTAAAAAGTAAAAAATAGTTTTGTTTGTGCATGACTAAAAAGAAAAGCATGGGGCACGCCAATTCAAGAACTTATAAAATGAATGTATATGAGAGCGCGTCTCTTGCTTTTCTTTGTAGTCATGCTTAAACAAAATTATTTTTTACTTTTTAGTACGAATTATGTAAGAAAAGTATGTTTTTAAAAAGTTTTATTATTATTATTATTATTTTACGTAGATAAGATAAAATAAAGTGTATGGGCGGTAACAGCACTATGGCTTACGCCTGTCCCACATTTTACGTAGAATTCCAGTCAATGGCTTAAGAGTCAAGCCGAAACGTTGAGCAAGAACTTTCTGCCAGAATCAACAGAGGACTTGTTCACGCAAGTAATAATATTGTTTCCCTTTACAATTTTTTTTACGTAGAAATGTCGGACATTTTGTAAAAGAAAAAAAAAGTGGGACCTATTAAAAATTAGGAAAAATCTACTTCATATTATATGTCTCATTTGATATAAGATTCTAGTATAAAATGGAATCGAATGTACCTTGTACCTATATTACAGGCGTCCTTGTACTTCAACATACGAAACTCGGTAAGTAGCTTCTATCTTCACTATTTACCTTATAAATTGTAAGTATAAAGGAACCATTACACTACAGCCTACTGTACCGCATACTATAGTTTTACCGAATGCGATTAGAAAACGATCAGCTTATACAGAACCACTAACATTGCAGATTTCACACACTCTGGCAACTGTACGTAACGGAGCTGGTAAATGAGAAAGTTACATCTTACCACTGAGATCTATATATTCGATGCACCTCATAATCCAGAAGTTTCGAGCTTGATATGCGTTGTAACGAGATGACTTCGGAAATTAAAGGGCACTTGAAAAGCGGAACATTTAGGGAAATGTCGGGACATTTTATTAAAAATGGGGATGAATGGGAACCCTACATTTAACCGCCCTTTGACTTACCTGTGGTAATTTTAATGTGGTGTAAGTTTTACCTATTAGGATATATGTCCACCTGAGAAGGGGTAATTGGATAGACCAAAATATTGTTTTGAAAGACGTGCTCAGATAGGCCTTTTCCATTTCGTTTTAAATTTAATACTTTTTAAAATTGTATCTCCGCATCCCTTACGCTGCTTTTCTACATAGTCACCTTGCACATTTACGCAGTTATCGTGTCGCAATACGTGTTTCTCGTGTTACCAACCTCCACCGCTAGTCCAACGAGACATCGGTGGCAATGTTATGAATTATGGTACTAGAAACATGTGGAAATTTTCTGTGTGGTTCGTCAGGTGTGTCACGTAGATCCGATTTCAACGCAACGCAGCAAATCATCCATAGTGTTACCGAGCGGGTAGCTCAGTTGGTAGAGCGTAAACGATGCCTGTGGCTGCTCATTATGACTGAGGTGTTTCCTCAGTCACACCAAACAATTGCCGAGATGATAACTACTAGCTATACCCTGGCCGACTACCTTCCAACATCCTCCCCCTACCTGAGCCTAAGATGCCTAAAGGACACAAATAAATTCAGATTCATTCATAGCGCCCGCCCGATTCGTTCATTATAATAGATTTTCCCTCCCCGCAATAAGATTTCGACATCATCATCGCTCTGTTGATTTATCTATAACGTCATTCCTATAAACTTCTTTGATTTGTTGATGAATGTATTATTGCTATACACTCATTTGTTTTGGTCGCTTAATTCCCCCCACCCGCACTGTTCATAAATCCAGTTATAGATCTCGCTTCAAAGAGAAGGTGGGACATCCTGTTAACAACTACTAACGCGATAAAAATTCACACAGACAGACACGCACCTAGAAGTTGGTATGGTATGGTCTGGCTGTGAAATTTCCGTTAAATGCATATGCTAAAAATAGTACTAATTTGAGAAAACAAATCTGAATTTCGGGGGGTTCCGGACCCCCCCGCCCCCCAATACGCCCCTACAAATAGAGTAAGTGGCTGACATTGCACTCGATAGATTCATTCGCCTGGATGGGTGCGACACACAAGCGGGGACTTCTTTTCGAATGACCCACCTTAAATATGGAAGGTTTCTGAACTTATTGTTTTGTACTGCAGGGCTGAGGAAATAGCGGAAATTAAGAGACAGGAAGAACTAGAGAAAAAGAGACAGGCTGAGGATGTTATGAGAATGATGGAGGAGAACAAGCGAATAGAAAAACAGGCAGAGGAGGACGTAAGTAGAAGTTTTTACTACATAATGCTTCTGTAAGACGAGATATTTGGTAGCTGTTGGGTGCATGAAGTGGAACCTCAGGGCACCTCACTCGCTTCTTCTTCCTAAAATGCTTTTCAGATATTTTTTTTTTAGTGCTAACGTTGACCACTACTCTAGTCGTACATCTATTGTTTGTCGCAATGACTGTCCTCTGCTAGCATCAAACAGTAAACTCATACAGAGTATATTGCAGCAGATGGACGATACTTACTTAGCATCCAAATTTTCTGTATAGTTTATTTGAAACTCACGCATGTAGAAATCCAATTATATTTTCGACCACACCCTGGTACCCTTCATCACGGAGCACATACCAACGAATATTTCATAAATATGTATATGGAAAGCATTGGCTTAGCATCCGGGAAGTCGTGGGTTCAATCCTAGCGAGCGACCATCCACACTGAGGGTTTTCCCTCAGTCACACCAGGCAAATGCCATCAGGGGATCCCCGGTTTGATTCCCACTGGATGAAAAGTAGTTCGGAGCCCACGTTAAATTATAGGTCCCGTTCTTAGTAGCTTACCAGTTCGTTTAGGACGTTAATAACAATGCAATTCAATCAACCAAGGAAATGCCGGAATGGTACCTTCAACATCTTCCCGCATCCTTTCTCACCTCTATCCCGGTCTGAGCCTTAGATCCCTAAAGGCCATAAATAAAATCCACATGTATATAGAAAACAAGAGTAAGAAAAAGAAAGCAGCTGAAATTTGAACTTTTTATGTAGTAGCGAATTTTTATCTTCAACTGTTTTCTTGTGGACAGAGGTGAATATGTGAATGTTAAGCAATGCTGGGAAAAGGGGGTTGGGCGCAGCGAATCGAGAAACAACCGAATACAAAGCTTCTACGCATAGTCCATCAAGTCTCTGATTCAAGTGGTTTTTGTGTGCTCTTTTGTGAAATCATTCTTGTTTCCAAGTTTATGCTTCCGAGAGGCGGCCAAATGACCCCTTAGTCACCGCCTGTTGAAATTCTTTGAAAGCCCAGAAATATTGCAAATCTATTACTCCACGTGATGCAGACGGCTAAGTGACAGCTAAAGAATGATTAGCCGTCATTGGTGGAAAACCTTTATCCCATTGACATTAGTACGGAGAGATCAAGACTCTCCAACCTTGAATCGTTTCCGCGGAAAATATGCGAAACATTCTTTCACCTCAACCTTCAAACATACACTTACAGCATTCAATGTTATTCCCTTTTTCCTTCTTTTATTTTTAGAATCGCATAGTCTAATCCAAAGTTGAAGAGTAGTAGAAACAAGGCATCACCTTGTTTCAATCCGTTGCGAATCTCCAAACTATCTAATGTATCTGATGATGCGAACCTATACGTATTCTGCTTATGAGGTCTCTGAGATACATCCTTAGTAGCTGAACAGATTTTTTTCGGCATTTCATATCGTACCAAGTTATTGTATAGTTTTACCCTTTTGATAAAGAATCATATATGCCTTATTAAGATCAATGAACAACTGGTGAACGATCGTATTTCCACTTCTCTAATATTTGTCTCTCAAGGTGCAAATCTGGTCCAACGTAGATATATATAAAGGGTCATATAAAAAGTCTCCGCAGTTTTTTGGTACATTTTTGAACAAAAAATTTCTTTATTGAAAATCAATTTTAATCAAGTACATATTGACC
>JAGDQP010002995.1:22418-87304 GCA_022664845.1 Lepisma saccharinum
GGTCAATATGTACTTGATTAAAATTGATTTTCAATAAAGAAATTTTTTGTTCAAAAATGTACCAAAAAAACGCGGAGACTTTTTATATGACCTTTTATATATATATATTTATATTTAAATCCACATTGGTGATCAACCATTTCATCTACGTATACACTTAGACGTGTTTGAAGGATATTAGTTAACACTGTAACATGCTGAGAGTAACGAGATTCCGCGGTGATTATTATAGTCATATTCATAGTCTTTTTTATAAGCCGGAACTATTACTGAGGTTTTCCATTCCTTTCAAAGTTTTGATATTTCCTTGTGAAGTCTACGTCGGATCAAGTCCGCTTTGTGTTTCATAGGTACATCCATGTAATTCCTTTGTGTATCCCACATCTCATTTAGAGGGCTAAAATGGGCCAGTATTGATCGACATTAACGATGTGGGTTCCATATGACCACTGTGTTAGCCCATGTCGTTGTGTTACTGGTAGTACAAGGTAACCAAAAAAGTTTTTGCCGTTCTAGAGTAGTGATAAACAAGAAGAAATACAGTAGACGGTACGTACCTTTAGGTTTCGAAGTAAGCTCCATCAGCATCCAACACCTTTTGCCAACGTTCCTGCAGCTCCACAGTACCCTGGTGATAAAAGTCGGCGGTCTTCGAGGCAAAGAAGTCCGTGAGTGCGTTCCGCATGTCTCCCTCATTGGCAAAGGATCTCCCACGAAGGTGGCTGTCGAGGGAATGAAACAGGTGGTAATCCGTTGGCGCAAGGTCCGGTGAATATGGTGCAGGGCACAGTGTCTCCCAGCCAAATTGCTGAAAGGTCTCCTGGGTCCTCTTTGCCACATGTGGCTTGGCAGTGTCGTGGATGAATGGCACAACCTTGCGGTTTACCAATGCCGGTTCCTTCTGCCGCAATGCACGGTGCACCCTTTCCAACTGCTGTGAGTAGAGGTCAGCAGTGATGGCTTGACCGGGTGAAAGTAGCTCGTAATGCACCACTTGGCGACAAGTCCACCATACAGAGAACATAACCTTTCGTGGGTGCAGAGGTGGTCTTGAAGTGTGAGGAACAGGGTCACGTTGCGACAACCAATGTCTGGTACGCTTGGGAGTGCCATAGAGGATCCACTTTTCGTCACCTGTTAGCAAGCGATCAAATATGGGTGTGTTGAGGTGTCGAGTGAGCAAGGACAAACAGGTAGCCTTGTTGGCAGCCGACAATGTGTGGGGTAACCACTTGCTTAACCTGTATGCCTTCCCTATCCCATGCAGGTGCAGTCTGACTGTTTCAACGGAAATATGGAACCTTTCTGCAAGTTCATCACACGTTAGACCACTGTTCTTCTCGATGGCTGCTTTCAGGACCTCGTCATCCAACACATGTGGTCGTCCACTGCGAGGTTCATAAGCAAGGCTCACATCTCCCGAACGGAAGTTCTGGAACCAATGCCTCGCTGTGCGTTCGTTCACGGCATTCTTACCAAATGCCTGACATATGCGGCGACTTGATGCGGCAGCTGACAGGCCCAGTTTAAAGTCATACAACAAACACACGCAGACTAGCTGCTTTGATAACTCCGTTTCTCTTTTACACTGGACGAGCTATGACTGCTGTGTGTGAGCACCGTGCCTGTATTACTGAAGATGGTCAATCTAACTCCCGATCACTTGGCAGGCACGTGTGTCATTTCGTTTCCTCTCTGTGAGCGCATGATTATTGGTTACCTTGTAGTTTAGTTGAAACAAAGAATGATGTCAAAACCATGCGGCTTGTACGGTTTATTATTCCATCATTAAAAAAAAAATGTAGTTAGGATCTAACATGGAAAAGTAGGAAAGTGATACCATGGTCTCCTTGAGTATAGTGTAATGCCAAAAGATTAGATTGTCCAAATATATCTAGTACGCGGTATGGCCACTAGATGGCCAGGGAAGTTTTAGGCAGTGTTCTACAAGGCAGTTGATGTGCTTTTCCAAAAACTTTTCGTACCAGGAGCTCTCTTTCTAGGTGACGCCACTTGTTCTTTTGATGCAGATGATTTACTGGACTATAAGGAATATATAGAATCAAGAACGGTGGTCGTAGGTAAAGTAGGAGACGAAAAAGAGCCTAAACACCTCCTGGCCCTCTAGCGACCATAACTCGTACTAGATTCATTTGGTCAATCTAATCTTTTGGCATTATTCTATACTCAGTGGGACCTTTCAACTGATGTACAATATTGGGTGGTGTCACTACCTTCTTTCTTCTTGTAAGAGCTATGTAGCTAAAACCTTCTTTATCAGTCATTTTAACAAATATCTCTGTTTCTGTCTGTGTGGGTAGGCTGAAGCATTAAAGCAGAGGTCCATTGAATTCGTGAAGAAAGCTGCAGAACAAAAGAAGGAGATCGACGCAGAGCTGAAGTTGGTACAGGAAGAGGAAGAGGAAGAACTTAAGAGTCATGCGGCTTTTAATATGCGTATGGCTAAAATGATCAAAGATAAATCACTTGCCGTAAGTCATTCAGACTTAAGTACAACCAACTTTACGATTTATTCAGATTATACTGTATGTTTAACATGTATATATCTACTGACACGTTAGTACGAGAAAGTGTGTTAGAATGTTTAATGTAATTTGAAATCTTACGAAAACAAAACTGTGAAGTATGATGAACTTGAGCTGCCCCGGACGCTACTGAAAAGTTTATAGTACAAAAATACCTCAATGAAAAAAAAACACAGCTTTCTGACAAGGATGATATACTTTTAATAGTCGCATACCAAAGGGGGCCGGACCCCCGCCTGTTTTTTTTTTTTTTTTTTTTTTTTAATAACTTCTGTAATTTTCTGAGTCATGACTTGAAACTTGGTGACATTTAAAATATGTCCTTTCCAGATATAGCCCCATAAAAACTTCTCTCCCCACCAAATAGAAGGGTAACAAATATCATTTTTATTTTGCATGCCCATGAATTCTTTAGCATAAACGTTTGTTTTCTCCGTAAATGCGTACTTTATTTTGTTGTTGTTTATTCAGATTTCCCGTAGATGGCAGACGATCTATATTTAGTCAATGTTCCTGTGCTATTATGTAAGAAGTTTGTCAAGATGGTAACATATCGTAGAGGAGAACATAATTAAATTTCACTCAGTAAAAATCATTGTTATTTTATTCTTTTTATTTGTACTGGTCTTCTTGTAACAAATACATCTCCGCCAGACACACGGCCAATGGAGACGATATTGCCGTTAGGAAGCGTCGAAGTGTTGTTTGCAAAGAAAAATGTATTAAGTTTCCTAAAGTAAACAAATTATAAGTATTAATTCATTGGTAAATAAGAACTAATTTAGTGTATTTAGAGGTACCGATTCTAGTACAAATTCTACATTCATGTAATGTAAATTGGAGTTATTTTTTTTTATCAACCGTCATTATAGAGAGATCAGTGGCAGACCCAGGATTTTCATGAGCGGGGGCGTAGGTAGAATAGACCACGGATATTTTCCCACTACGTAAATATTTAATATAAATTTATCATATTTGACCTCATATTGCTGAATTTTATCATGAAACTCGACACCGTTATTCTCCAAAATTAATATTTGTAGATAAAATAGGTGGGTTTGGAAAAAATCGAAAATTTTTGTTATAAAAATTGTTGAAATAATGCTATAAAGCAGTGCATTTTCCGTCGAGGGGGCGCGTGCCACCATGCCCCCTCTCAGGATTCGCCACACATAAATAAATTAGGTCAATTTGGAAACAAATCGAAACACTTTCTTGGATAAATTGTTCAGATAATGCTACCAAAAAAAAAAAAAAATCATTTTTCCATTGACGGGAACCCGTTTTCCCTTTTCCCCTCTCTGGTTACGTCACTGAAATCATTTTCCATTGAGGGTGCACCACTGAAAGATAACTTAAAATACGTATTTTTGCCCTGTATTCTTATAAGACATTCAATTACACATATCTTGTCAGATTTCTTTGTTGTAAGGCTAATTACAATGATCGGTACCCCCCCCCCCTACCCTTTGTTAATATTTATCGGTGCAAATTTAACATTGTTATGCGAGTGTTAGTAACAAAAAGAAACTAAAGTGTAACAGTTTCGGAAGTATACCACCTCCTTCTTCAGACTTCACTCTACAATTATACATAGGAAATGACTTAAGCAAACAAAACAACAAGAAAGGAGATCACCTTTTACTTCCCACCAATCAGGGGTCAGTACTCATTAAAAATTAGTTTTTCTTTCCCTAGCGCTACCCTCTCCTCGGGCGATCGCATCTGCAATTCACCTGTCAAATAAAACAATTTATCAGATAAATGCAGGAAACGCCTTCCCATAAATAGTTTCTCACAAAAACGAGTCCCTTGCTATACCGGCTAATTTAACGAAAGAACTAAATTGGCAGCGTTGGGGGAAGAAAAGTGAATTTTTAATTAGTGATTGGTGAAAAGCCTGTAAAAAGTGATCTCCTTTCTTTTTTGCTTAAATCATTTTGTATGTTTAATTGTAGAGTGAAGTCTGAAGAAGGAGGTAGTATACTTCCGAAACTGTTATACTTTAGTTTCTTTTTGAGCCGCGGTGACTCAGTTGGTAGAACGCTCACCTCTGGTGCTAGGGGTCGTCGGATCGATCCCTGCTCATGCCATGTGGGCTTTGTGGTGGACAAACAACGTTTGCGTGGGTTTTCTTGGGGTACTCCCATTTCCTCTCACTTTCATTCCACCAATTCATCCCATCATCATCCATACGGCCTGAGCCATAGTTGCCTAAAATAAAATAAATTCAGTTCTTTTTATTATTAAAGTATATCAACCTTGTCAGAAAGCTGTGTTTTTCTTTACTTAAGATGGATACAAGGCCGTATTATCATAATACAAGGCCGTATTATCATCAACCTTAAATAAAAATTGTAACAGCCTATTGGTTGCCGTTTTTGTAAATACGTCCTTCTCATTGAGGTGATAGAAAAAATAGTGGCAAACCCAGCGGACCACAGCTGAGCCCCTGATCCTCCTTTTGTCGGAGTTGAGCGTGCTACGAAGGTGCGTGGGTATTTCCAGCAGGCGACGGAAAAATTAAATCAAACAGGTACATAAGAGGAAGGGGACTTTATTATTTCATTTATCCTAGCCAGGGAGTAGAGATGTGTAGTTCGCGAACGAACTGGTCTTTTTACTGACCAGTTCGAACTAGTTCAAAGGATTGACAGATTGTAGTTCGCAAATGTGTGCGCATCTCACATATATAACTGTAGAAAAGCAGCAAAGATAGAAGGAAAAATATAAAACAGAGAGAGAAAGTTTAGTTCGCGTAGTGAACTAAATGCGTGCGCATACGAGAGGGAGTTTTACTTACGACAATGACATTTACGCACTTCACCCCCGCCCCGATCGTAGACACACCGCGTTCGCTTTTGTGATGTTTCTCAAGCAGATGTTTTACTCCGTCTCTCTCTCTCTCTCTCTCTCTCTCGCTCTCGCTCTCTCGCTCTCGCTCTCTCTCTCTCGCTCTCTCTCTCTCTCTCTCTCTGACTAGAATGGTTGGTGCAGCAATGCATCTCTTTCCTGGCCCTCGTGCTGCTTTGAAGGGAGGGAGGTATTGTAACAACACTTTCGCCCGGGGATATCTCTTTCATTCTAATTTACCGATATTTGAACTAAAGTTGCAGTTCGCGAACTAGAAACCAGCTACCACGGGATCAGAAAAGCCCTTCTGCTGCTATAGGGAGACAATCTCAGTCTCGAACTATTGAACTAACTGGTCTTTTGAACTGCTCGTTCCAACGAACTAGTCTTTGAAACGAACTGAAATGCCCATCCCTACCAGGGAGTCCGTAGACTACCTGAATCTACTCTTTCTGAGTAATGCTGATTGAGTTATTTGATGGTATTTCGATAATAATTATTCTGCCCGAAACACCTTCGTAGTTTATAGTTCATAGATGTACAATAATAGCTCAGGCAGATAACGTAGAACATTGAATGACAACGGAAATTACGTTTTAAAAGCTGATTAGTTAACTCCAATTATAATAATATAAAATCTAAATCAATTAGAACTGAATATCAAATAAATATATTAATTATATAATAAGTTCTGCAGCTTAAATCTCAGTCCAAATAGTGGTGCCATCTGTTGATCACAAACTCAATAGTCTCTGTTAATTATTAATGTCACTTCATAAGGGTTAATTTTGTTGATTTATTATTAATATCGTATATGATTTCTTATGCTTTGTTTATACTGTTACTAGGCAACATATATCAATGATAATGTGCGTATTAGTACAATCTAAATATATACAGTGCGTTCCATAATTTCTGGTCCCTTTTTTGTTTCCAATTGCAGGGTAGAAAGAATCAATGTTTTTTGCTTAAATTTTGCACGCTCATAATGAAGATATATAAAAATTGAATAAGGCTAAGTACACAAATAATCGACAAACGTTTCGTCGTTTTTCGTAGCGAAAACTGCGAAAGTTATATTTTCCTTATGGGAATTCAATGTTAAAATGCCCGCAGACAGAAGAAAAAACTGTTAAGATAAACGAAATACTGCTGGAAGCAATTTAGTACTACATTTCCTGTACTCATGGACTAGATAAGCACACACACACACACTCTGATGCACTGTAGGGGAGACCCCTCAACCCGACGTAAATACGCAGTTTTCAGTTTTCTCCGAGATGATACTAAACAACATAGTTTACTCTGAAACGATGAAAATAAACGGTCGAGGGTGGTCCCTAGTGGGTTAGAGTGTGGTCGCGATTGATGAATTGTGCTGATCTATGTCCTAGAGCGCGGGAAATCTATGCACTTAGCCTTATTCAATTTTTACATACCTTCCTCAAGTGCTTGCAAAATTACAGCAAAATACATTGATTCCTTCTATCTTAAAATTGGATCGGAAAGGGGTACAGGGATTGTGGTACGCACTGTATATATATTAATAATAGGCAGAACTTTCTTCTTAGCTACAAGAAGAAAGTGTGAAAATAAGGCAGGCGATGGGTGCAGCCGTGTTTAAGCAACAGGCAGGCAATCTTGCAGCTCTGGAAGAGGCTACGAGAAGAGCCGTGGCAGAAAGAGAAGCCAAGTACGTATGTTAAAACCAATTTTTAAAATCCACCTAAGTCATTTAAACTCTCACAATTTCAATGAAATGCAACGACTGCTGGATGCACCAGTAAAGTCTTAAGGTATTAGACCGGGCACACACAAAAGCAGACACTGCACGACGTGACAGGACCCATAAAGGACGCACATTACTTATGGAAATGATGCAAATAGGATCAGACGCAAGAAACCAGTTGCTAGAAGACTGTCTGATGATTGCTCCGATTTAGATATAACTCTATTGTGGCCTTGTATCCATACTTAATTTAATTAAAACAAACTGAAAAGGGTATTACACTTAACTTTATTTCAAAAACACACAGCCAGCGTAACGGTTTCAGTGTTCTAACAACATCTTTCTCAGACGACACATTAAAACACACTAACAGTTCATAAAACGTACCAGAAGGCCCAGAGATCCTTACTACGTCATCCGCCAATCACGTCCTAGAATCCGTTCACTTACCAAAACTAAACAAATTGTAGCTAATCACAATCCTTCTCTCACAGGTCCCACCCCTTAGTCAACTATACCGCTATCATAAAATAGAAACAGGTAACAACAACAGAGCCTGTAGGAGAAGGACTGTGATTGGCTACAATTTATATGGTTTGGAAAGTGAACGGATTCTGGGATGTGATTGGCGGATGACGTAGTAAGTATCTCTGGGCCTTCTGGTACGTTTTATGAATTGTTAGTGTGTTTGAATGTGTCGTCTGAGGAAGATATTGTTAGAACATTGAAATCGCTACGCTGGCTGTGTGTCTTTCAAATAAAGTTAAGAATTTGCTTCGATCTGCGCATTGGTTCTCTCACATTAGAATCGAGTTCGATGCTGTTGTGAGCAGACGGTGTTAAATTGACTTAAACCATCGTGAAACATTGAACATCCAAAATATGGCGTCATGTCTGCTTATGTGTGCGCTCAGTCATAATGTGCATATTAGCTGGTCGTATCTCAAGTAACAACACATGACAAGCTGGGGCAGAGATCCAATTAATTACTAGTCCAAGAGTTCAGGTTTGTACTGCGTAGTACCCCGTACCTTTTCAATATATCCCCCCCCCCTTCATTTTTGGGGGGATTTCGACTCCTTTCCTGTCTTCGACACTTTTAGGCTTCAGCAGTACGTGTTGTAAAGCCTTAGAGAGCCGCTCTATCTCTCTGTCAACAACTTTTAACTCAGGAACTTCTAGGGCTAGGAAGGTGGTTGAGGTCTCGTTAGAAAGACTTCTTCGAGACGAGTTCAAATCCATATCATTCATCCAAATCGTAGAGGTAGGTCCTGAGCTTCTGGGAGGGAATGTTTCTGGGTTTCGTTCGAAGTGGGTGCAGAAAAACTAATCTTGGGTCGGTGGAGAATACTGATCTTGTGTTTGGGTTGAATTGGGGAATAAAACCGAGTGATGAGAGCGGGTAGATTCGAATAGGTACTGGGAGTATGAGTAGCTTGAATGTGCAAGAGAGAACGTCGCAATTGCTTACAAGATTAGCTGGGTAGCCTCGATTGACTAGAGCCTCATGGAGGCATTGGTTGTAGGTTTCGGTTGCAGAGATTGTGGAATTCAGGTGTTGTTGTCTGAGGGCAAGGAGGAAAGGAATCGCTTTTATGGTGTAAGGATGGAGGACTTGATTAATGTAAATATTGTATATGGTTGGTTGGTATTATGTGAACTGAATATGTGTTGTTGTTGTTCTACTACTACTACTACTACTTCTTCTTCATCATCATCATGAAACTAGCTGATCGATGTACTATTAATTATGATAAATTCATTCGGTTTTACAGGAATCTGTGCCATCGTATAATAGTATACAATTAAAGGTTCCAAGACATTTCACATTGTTTTCATTTATTGAATGCAACATCTCTTCTATTGAGCGATCCGCCAAAATTATGAATAAATGCAATCATAGTATCGATATTTTTAATAGTAATTTTAAGAACATGTAAATTATGAACAGATACAACAATATTGATTTATTTATTGCAATTTATGTTGGTCTTCATTACTTGTAGCTAATACAGATGTTTTTGTTTCATTTATTGTCTAATGGGTGTATTTTTATTTGGTTGTATGTATTTATTATTGTATTGTTTTTATCGCATGAATTATGCATGTAATATCATTTTGAGTGACATGTTTTTTTTTTGTTTTTTTTTCTGTAATGTCTAATATACCCGAAAATAAATAAATAATTTATTTCAGAGAGAAAGCTGAGCTTGAAAAGAAAGAAAGAGAGCGTGCTGCATTTTTAAAAGAGATGATAGAATCTCGTAAGGAACAAATGGAGGCGGTTGAACAGAAGAAGAAGGATGAGGAAGAGATGAGGAAATGGCACACCCTTCAACGACATAAGAGAGATGAAATGTACGCAGCAGCTGATCTGAGAAAAGAAGAAAAATTTCGAGAAAGACAACGAGCTTTCAAAGCTTCCTTGGACCAACAATGTGTAAGATTTCGTTGTATTTCATTTTTACACTGGGCCGAAACATTCTGGTATTCATTTAGGTGAATAAAAAATTGAAAAATGCACGTAGAGAAATTAATCGTTGAATTGATTGGGAATTAAACTCCGGTTTTCCGCTTGCCTGGTGGATATTTTGTTCCTGATCTTCGAGAAATAGAAACAGGGTCTGAAAACTTTGAAAGTTTCCAGGTGCATACCAAATATTCGTATCGTTTTGTTCTTAAAAAATGCAGTGTTTAGGTAAATATTCTTACGTATAAATTAAATTTATACTTTAGGTTATAACTGCAGAATTTCAAGCTTTTAAATTTGACCTTTTTTAAAGTTTGTCCGTGAAGAAAGAGTGTGCGCTACGATTCAACTAAGAATCGTGAAGGTTGCGAGTGTCCCTTGGCAGCATCTCAAACACACAAACGTTTATTTTTTTTAAAAAAAAATAGGTTGGAAACACTGACAACTGGGATGCTTGGGGACGGGGACAACCATACTGGCAGTTTGAAAATTTTTGACCGACACCATTCTATTACAAAATTCCGGAATTCCATGTAATGAGATCTATACCATAAGTAACAAAGTTGATTAAAATTGTGGCCGGAACTTAGGCTGTAGTGCGATTCTATGTGGTTCACCTCTTTAATGTAATATCTTATGTATCTGACTTAGGTCGGTATGAAAATGACTGTGTAGCTATGATAGGATTCTAACTCCAAACCAAGTCAGAAAGGTGAGGTTAATGTTGTGCCGAAAAATAGACTAACAAGCTTGAGTTAAGCTGTCACACAGCACGAGAGAGTTAAGAAAAAAAAGAAGAAAACAAAAGTGTGATGAATAAGATTCTATATTTTTTAGTTAGAGAAAAAATGGATTGTCTCTCGTTTAGGTTTTTAATATGGTTAATTCTCTGTCTAGTACGTAAACCGCAACCACTTTGGTAAGGTTTTTGTAACTATTATATGCATGTGCATGTTTGTGGTGGAGGTTAATTCTTTGAGAGTTACAGAAGGTGATTTTGTATCTCGCTACTAATATGGCTATGGTGATTCTATGAAATTGGGCTACAATTTATTATGCGTTTACCATCTTGTCATTGTGTTTTTCAAGGATCTGTCATTGGAGCTCACTCTGGAAATGGTATCTACGCTCTATGAACTCAGATAGAAGCTTAAGGGTTGTTGCTTCGATTTTAGTATTGCATCGGTTCTTTTGTCGGCGACTGTACCTGTATAATTTGACTATAGTTTGTGTAACAGAAGTAATTTGATCTAAACTAATGTCATCTTACCTAACTAGATGAAATTCCTATTAAATAAAGAATTGTTGGAAACTAACCTAATGTACAACAACTATACCTGGTTTAATGTACATTAGCATTGATCGTGTAAAGTTCATTTATGTAAATACAGTGACTACTACTACTATTAATATTCCTATAATAATATTTATATTTTTAAAAGCACAACAGTTAATCCGACTCCAAACCAAGTTGGTGGTAGAGAGGTTTAGGTACTCTGTCTCCAAAACCAAGTCAGAGAGAAGGGAAGAGGTGACCACTGTCGAAAGGAGTGAGTGATACTCTTATGGTATCTGGCGGGCCTCCTCTTCTGTCTTTCTGGTAGTCATGACTTTAGCACTTCCAAGTTTCTCCACTTGTAGTCGGCGTCATCTGCTACTAGTTCTGTTTACGCAAACACTATGATTGCTCTTGTTTACATTGTGTTTGTTTTGTTCTTGGATGTGTCTTACTGACATGTATATTACATTCCCATTACAATATAGATCCTTGGGGTACTCCAATGTTTACAGATTTGTACCTCGAGCGACAAGACTGTATACAGTTTTTTGTTTGGTGTAAGTACTTGATTTCAGTAGTAACTTTTGTATGCTCTAAATACGACTGGAACCAATTGTAAGCTAAACCTAAAATACCATAGTGAATTATGATCCAGCGTGTCAGAAGCTTTTGTCAAGTCTATAAAGATAAGAGCAATTGCATCATTTATTCGAATACGATGTATATTTCTAGTAAGAAGAGATTATATTTCCATATGCGTACTTCTGTTTTTTCCGAAACGATTTTGACTTGTTGAGAATCAGTTTTTAGAATTTAGAAATTCCAGTAGCCTTTTATGCATTACTGCTTGTAATATTTTAGAGAAAACTGGTAGGCGGGAGATAGGTCGATCATTTTCTACCAAGTTTTTTTTTAAATCTTTTTTGGGAGCAGGTTTTATTGCTGCCGTTTTTAAAATATCTGGAAAATTACCAGACAGTAAGGATACATTACAAAGATGTCACTGTCAGTTGCTTAAATTTGGCCATTTTTGTTTGCACGTTAGAACTGAGATCATCCTTCTGCTAGTGACGTGGATTGTGTCTAAAAATCAGACAGCTTTATAGCTATTTCCTACCTTTTTTTTTTTTTTTTTTTTAAATATTTTCATATTTTACTGTGATGATAGGTGTCAATGCTTTTAAAACGTCTCGTAGTGGGTCCAAATAAGAAAAAACCTGGCCAAAATGTTTTTAGCTATGTTGCCATAGTATAATACCCCATTGTTTTTATTTTGCGGATTGTTCTATTGTATCAAATGCTAGGACTAAATTTGCTAGTGACATTGATCTAAGTTTCATACATTGCTAAAATTCATACATTCCAATTTGCTAAAAACATCGGACGAAAATAAAATCCGGTATAATTTAACGGCATTATACGGCCTCTTGTCAGTTATTGGTACATGTCACAAATCTATACGCGATTGGGTGACAAAAGTTTTGAAGTAATTATGCGTGAAGTCAGGGGTGGAATGGCAAATATTTTCTTTGGTACACGCTGTTCCATAAGGTTTCCTAGAAAAATGTTAAATCGATAAAATTCTAAAAAAAATATGCGTGGTTGCGTAACAAACAGGAGTAGGAATTACATTTTAAAAAGACATTTGATCCGTTTGTTATCAGTGAGAGAGAATGTAATTGCCTGGTTGGATAGCGGTCATTACGTATTTTGTCTTTACTCGCACTGAAAGGCTTCTTAGCCTTGTTCCTTTTTGACCTACCTTTACTTTAGAGAATTTCTGGAAATCCTCTACTTCTCGTGGAGAGTCCCTTCGTACATTTTGGATAGAGCAAGTTTAAATTAGCCTTTGAGATACCATGCCGCATCAGCTCTGCTGATATGATATTGGAAATATGAAGCTCCTAAGTTCCTTTTTTCACATTTTCAGCAGCTTGTGGCTCCGAAGCGCGGCGAAATTTCCACTCCGGCCACTAAGGTTTTTTTCTTCTTAGGCATTTTTATGTCATTTTCCAAGTTTGTCGGTCGAATTCTTTATCCTGCATGTACACCATTGAACTTCCCTGGTTGAATCAATGATTCGTGATCAGTAAATGGTACGGTTACTTGTGGCTTCATAATACACAGTCCCGAAAATATTTTTGTTACATTTCTGCCCTAAACTCGCTGATGTGACTGCTAACTTTTCAATATCTTCCTGCTTTTGACGTCCAGATTGACAAATCAATTGAATGACATTTCGAATCAGAATGCTTCTTGATCCTATGCCGGAGTGAAGCTAATTGAGTACTTTTCATTGGCCTTGTCTCCAATGCGCTTGTCATTTAGCACAAAGCAAAGACCTTCCTTCGTCTTTTTTTTTCACCTTGAAGTATTCTTCATTCTCTAATTTGCAACATTAGATACCGGAATGTGACATATTGGAATTCCTCGGATTCCCCGCCCCCCGACTTTTCCCGAAGGATGACATTTTATTTGTGTGCTACCCATATGCATATGTCATGCTTTGTTTCCCTTCTATCACAGTTCAAAGTTGACGGGACAGGACTTTCCGGACACCTTGTACCATGCTGAAACAAGGCGTAACTCACAAACGTGTTTACACTCTAGCCTGCTTTAGCTCCTCTTGCATTTAACTGTTTTTGTGTAAGAAACGGAAACAGAAAACGAAAAAGGAAATCGAAGTGGATGTAATCGATTGTTCATGAATTACTAATGCTGTACTGTATTTGAGTAACCTGTTTCTAAAACTTGCTAATTCCATTTTACATTATTTTATTTATTTATTTGTTTTACTTCATAGAATATACAATTTCCTGATTCGATGTTGCTGTCAGTTTGAACGAGAATTTACTCTATCCAATTTAAATCAATGCTTTAATATAACATTTGCTCCAAAATCGAATCAGAAACTTGTATATTATATGAAATAAAGTAAACATTTAAAAAGGAACTAAAATGGAACTTGGAAGTTTTTGGAAACAAGCTCCTCATTTCTCTTTCAGATTGCAAAATGTTTACAATTCATGCATAATCGAATAAATCCGTTTGTATCGTCTTTCATTCTCTGATTTCCTATTGGGTTTCAAATAGCTGAGTACACGGCGTGTACCCACCGTATACCCAGCGTTGTTCTTAAATTTAGGTAGGTACACGCTTCCTTCTAAAAATTTAAGGTGGGTACACGCCGTGTACCCGCGTGTACCCTCCATTCCACCCCTGCGTGAAGTCCTAATTATACATTCGTGTTGAGTTACCAGACGTGTAACGCTTTGTATAACCTTCATTTCACTGTCAATGTATAACTTGCTATACCAAGAAAATGTGAACAAAATCTTACATGCGTCTTCCTGCGATTCTAGCAATGACGTTGTTTTAAATGAGGGACTGCGCATAATAAAATAATGGTTGCGTTCCAGTAATGGCACTGCGGTCGACAGAAAACGTCACATCACTGCATAAGTTGACTGTTGTCTGCGTTGTTTGTGAATAAATTGTAATTCGACATATCTTCGTTTATAAATGACAACGTGGTTCTCAGATGGAGGGCAGAATGGAAATAACGATACATCAAAGAGAATTTGCAGATATTACATGGAACGATGCAAGTATGGATCGTAATGATCAAAGTGTATCTTATAACAATGTACGGTTTTGATTGCAGCTCCGGACGTGCCATGCACATACAACGGACATCTTGTACTGTGGAAGACAGGTATGGTTTCATTTCGTGGGTAATTCCTTTATAACTTTATTGTGACAATGACAGCGTCACTGATATGATTATCACTTGGCATAATCTAAGATCATCTACAGTAAAATACTGTAGCCCTACAGTTCTAGAAGGAAAGCTCAGAAGTAATAAAAGGTGAGCAAGAAGCCATCGAAATCCAAATAAGCAAATTAGATGTCTTGTAAAAGGGTAGGAAACAATTTGTCTGTCACCAAATGGTTCTCACAATTGTTAATGGCAAAGTTTGTGCATCTGTGTCTAATGTTCCTTTCATAATCTGCTACATTTGTGGTCTAATGCCTTCGAAGATGAATGTTTGATGTGCAAGCCTCACTAATGCGAACTACTGTTGCAGCGTTTCTGGGATTTGATATCTCTGTACTGCATGCGTGGATAAGTTTTATGGAGTGGTTGCTACATTTAGTTTACCACTTAAACTTCAAAAATGACTGGCAACATTAGAACAATAGATACAACTCTTTAAGCAAAAAAGAATAATATCCAGTCCAAATTTAGAAGAGAAATGGGCCTTTTAGTAGATATGCCAAGGCAGGGAGCAATATGGCAACACTGCAAGACCTTTTTGCGTAATCCACCTCAAACTGCAACAATAACAAATAGTGGAGCTGCGGAACAATACTTTCAGCATTTGCATCTGGGTATGAGATTAACTCCGAAAAATATGCTTTGGAAACAGCATCCTATTATACCTGTAACCGGCCATAAAATACTTATCCATGGACCAGGAAATATTAATCCTCCTATTGGCTAAATACCTGAGGAAGTAATGGAGGTTAGTCACAAGCAGCTGAAGTACTTTCCAGAGAAACACACATAAGAAGTACTCTCAAGTAAAACCGAATAGAGATTTGCTAACTCCTCTTTTGATTTCATCGGACACTAATAACAAGTTAAGAAAAACCGCATGAAAACAGGACAATGAACGTACTATGAACAGCGACGTACTACAGCTTCTGGACAGCCCATTAGAAGCGACTACCCAGCACATTTGGAGTCGGATTCAGATATCTGCTGCGATTCTGAAGGTAACTGTGACAGTAACTAACACTAACGATGGATAATCATATCCATATATCACATATCTATATACTTATTTCATTGCTATGTTCGCTTCTTCATATAAACTTAATGACTGAACACACATATAAACATTTGAAGCTAAAATATTTTGTTTCCGATTTTTGACATTCTCATCATTTGGTCCAACTGTGCGTCGGATGGAAAATCTAATGGATTTCTGTCGTTGCGCGAAATTTCAATGCTGCTCGTACGAATTCAAGCCTAGAGAGTTCTAACTTTCAAGGAATAAAGTTCATAACCAAGTTCGAGCAATGCCGAATTTTTTTATTTTCGTTTTTCTTCATTGTTGAAATCGCTTGATTGTTGTGAATATCAAAACCTATAATAATGAAGTTCTTTCAATAATAAACAAGAAAGAACATTAAAAATCGGCATTGATCGAACTCCTGAATTGGTTATGAACTTTCTTCCCTAAAAGTTAGAACTCTCTAGGCATGAATTTGTAGGAGCAGCATTGAAATTCCGTGCAACTATAAAAATACATTAGACATATACGGAGCTAGTGCTGCCATCTTTCGTTGGACATCGTTGATTTACATAAACCTTAAAGCTAGGGAAATTTGTTGCTGAATTATTAAATCCATGCAATTAACTTGCGCTTTCAACAGCGTTTTTCATTCTTAAGCCCCCCCGCCCGAAAAAAATGTATGTAAATTTTGTATTTTTGGGCCATTTTAGTAACTAATGACTTCGGACCGTCTCGAGTCCATAAGATGTTAAGTCTCTAAAGTCCACAAACAAACAAACATCCATGCCCCAGCCGGGGTTCGAACCTGGGACCTTTGATTAAGGTACTCAAAGATTAGACTTCAGTATGAATTTTTATTTTACTTCCTATGTTTATAGGCAGGACTTTAACTAGTTACCTTTTTCTGTGTTTAACTACAGAAATTAAAACCTTCTTTGAATTTGAAATGGTGTGTCTCAGTATTGTTGTTACTGTTATATTATTATTATTTATTTCTCTGTTCAATTGTGTTCTTCTTTATTCACGAAAATACTTTGTCTGTTTGTAAGATCTCCTCGACCTCGAGATGGCCGAAAGCTTGGCGCGCTCGCTTTCTACGCGCGTGGTAACGGGTTGAATTCCCTTCAAGGTCTCTTGAACGGAATGGTTCGGAGCCCACTTTACCACAAACTGTAGTTCCCATCCTCAGATGTTCATCAGATTGTTTAGGATGTTAATAATAATCAATCTAAGACCTCTTCTCTTCTCGATGTGAAATAAAGAAAATAAAATCAAAAGTTCAGCCATAACAATTTTTATGTGGCAATGAAGTTTTCTCACTATTTTCAGGAGGAGAATGCTGCTCGTAGAATAATTGAAAATGAAGATGAATTTATCAAGTACCAGGTACAGGAACTGGAAGAAACTGATAAAGAAGTTTTCAAATATGTCGAGAATATGGCTGAAGAATTAAAGAAGAAAGGAAGAAACCCTGCCGTTGTTAATAGAGCTCGTAATGTAAGTGCAATAATACGAATGACTAAAATGAATTATAATTTTTGGGTGTTCATCTTGGAACGCTTGTATCCAATACACTTCTTAGATAAGTTTCGAGATCAATATTTCACTTGCCTGTGCTATAAATATCTTTTGGATAATGGGGAGTGTTAGAGGGAAAGTATACAGAAAAATTTGAACGTGATGAAGTATTTCCTGTGGCGAACATTGATCAATCCAAGTTAAGGTAAATCTCAAGTAATGAAAACTGGCTTGATCTTGCTCAGGATAGAATCCTATGGAGAACGTTTGTTGCTGCGGCGATGAACTTGCGAGTTCCGTAAGACCATAGACCTCATAATAGATAGACTTAGTAGGCTTCCCCATTTCTGACTGCGCTAAAACTAATGGGTTTTTGTTCAGAGCACGCGATTTTGAATCCATCCGCTAGGTAACTCTGCCATAGACCTCATAGTAGAATATGACCATTAGCTTTGGCGCAGCCAGAAATGAGGAAGCGTGCTAAGTCTATCTGTTATGAGGTCTATGGTAAGACATAGAGTAAGTAAATAAGTAAGGATGGGTCATGTGGTGTAATCATAATCCTTACCTTACCTTAGAAACCATCCATGATGTCTCCCTTCTTGTTAATGTATTTAATCGAGCCAAACTTTCGGATTCGCTTTTGTACCATTCTCAAGAGACTAAAGCAAGGTTTAGAGGAGAATAGTGGAGAAAATTACAATTAAAATAAACTTCTTCAGTTTTCTTATTTTATGTGTTAGTCATCCCAAAACCTTGTTTTAGTCCCTTGAGAATGGGTTCGAGGCAAATCCAAAAGTTTGGCTTGTTCGGTTACTGTAAGAGAGAAAGGTCGTGGATGGTTTACCACGAAAGCATTGACAGATTCTTCTACACAAAGACTTTGTGTATGTATACATATAATGGAAAATGCATGTGAAAATTTCTCACTAGCTTTGCGGAGAAACCAATTCAATAACTAAAGCTATATTACATGAACAGATTTTTTTCCGGTAGCCTGGTATTGTCAGAGAACTAACCAACCTTCTTAAACATTACATAATACATCAATTAATAATCCATTTGATCACATTAATATATAATTACAGTACAACGGTTCATTTAGAACTATCAGTTCACTACTTCAGTATTTGAGACTGTTATTTGCGTCATGTATATACTTTTTCTTTGTTTGTGTGTGTGTGTATCTCACCAGGGCAGAAATTTCCAAATTGTGCGTTGCAGCACACCAGGGCGCCACGTAATTATCTCATAATGTAAAACTAACTTCCAGCGCTCCTCTTGGACATTGTCCCAAGATAACTGATGTCACTGTTTAGTGTCAAACTGATGAAAACCCAGTGAAAAGCAGGAGAGCTCCGTGTGTTTTGTTCCCGTTCAACACTTATCTTTGTAAAGATGGTTTCTCAACAGTTGTAGTGATAAACTCGAAATACAGGGCAAAAATTAACATTGAATTAGAAATGCCCGTTGTGATTTAAGCACATCTATCTCACTATAGTTTTTGACAGAAAACTAGATTTATAATTATTTATTTTTCTTTTCTTTTCCCTTGCGAATTATTGATGACCTCTCTCTTGGTTAAATCTTAAGGGACAACAAGAAGATTTGGAAATAAATAAAAGGTGAAATTAGAGAATTCATATGTAACTTATTTTTTGAAGATTATTTTTCAAGCGTCATTCACGTTGTCCTTCCTGCAATGAAGTAGAACGTCTGACCTAGGAGCCGTAGCTCAATTGTAGAGCTTTGGCGTAGCATTCGGGAGGTCATGGGTTCAATCCCAACGGCCGACAATCCTGATTGAGGTTTTTCCTTAGTCACACCAGGCAAATGCCGTTATGGTACCTTCAACTTACGCCATGGACGACACCTTCCCGCATCCTTTCCCCTCCCCTACCCCGGCCTGAGTCTTAGATAACCTAAAGGCTATAAATAAAATTCAAATTCAAGTAGAACGTCTGATAGTGCGGAACCAGTGTTGTCAGTTTGTGAAGGAAGAACGTTAGCGTTATTTTTGCTATGTATTTGTATTTCTTTTCAGATTAAATTCCTTAAAAACTAAAACAACCCAGACTTTAGTGAGCAAACCTGCAGGGAAAACCTGAAAAAGTCAGGGAATTTACTTGGTCAGGGGGTAAAAAAACATGGAAAGGTTAGGGAATTTTCTTTAAGTCGTAGATAAGCCAGGATATTTTAGGATTTCTCAATGTTCTGCCTATAAGTGGAGCAGAGAAGGGCTTCCACATGCTCGTAGGACTTTGTGTTGAAGCTACAGACGGTTGGTTACCGCTTACTTTTAACCGAACGAAACTATTTCATACGTTGTTATTGTATGTGGAAGGTAAAACTTATTTTTATATATGTTCCCTTAATGTGTCGACGACAATCTGATAAATTATGATTTTAGTCGGGAAAACTGCGAAAAGTCAGGGGTTTTTTTTTTGTTTGTTTGTTTGTTTGTTTGTTTGTTTGTTTGTTTGTTACTGCTCACTGGACACTAACCTGTGTGCAAATTTAATGTTGGTTCTTTTGTAAGATTAGAATTTCAGTTGTTTTGAAGAAGTGTCCTTTCCGTTTACGTGTAGTGTTATATTTAATACGTGACTCAACATCCATGAGGCTAGTTTCTGCAAGATGTTTTGAGAATCCAGAATTGCTGTTATGAGTTTTGGCACTGTAATATATTCCTTTAACCGCTTAACTTGTATTTTCTTTCGCAAAAGTCGTTCCAAATTTTATAATTTTTCTTTTTTTCATTTCTTACTTTTGTTCCAAATTGAAAGTAAAAGCGAGTGAAAGCAAATATTATTAAAATTACACAAAATTTAGGCACTAGATAGGAGCTTGAAAATTGCCGATTTGAAAACCACGAGTATATTCGTTCAAGTATATGTATTTTATTGTTGGTGCTACTTTTTGAAGACTTATTGGCGTAAATGAAACTAAAGCGAATGTTTACAACTGTTTTATACAGTTCGTCCAATTTATTGAAATTTGAAGCATTGCCAAATCATACTTGAATATTGTGTAAAGACAAAAGAAATATATATTCTAATATATTTCAATTTATTAAAAAAAAAAAAAAAAAGAAAGAAATATAATGCCGAACGCTAGCAATAAAATGGCTGAATTACATTATAAAGTCTCCATACATTTTTAGGCACAAACTTCATGACGTATTGATTGCTGTATGGAACGCTTTGAAACACTCGCTATCCATCTTGACATAACGGAACAGAGCATGAAAAACGAGTATAGTATAAGTAGACATTCCGTTCAATCTATTGCAGAAGTTTGTAATATTGCGCAATAAATACCATTATTTCGAAGAAAAAGAAGTAGCAAAGTTAATTTTTGATACATTGTACGTGTATTATTATATTGGTATCATTCCGTGACTAATTAATTGCCTGAACTGCAAATTACTAGCCAGAACTGGTTAATTGAACGTTTGCCACATCTAGCGGACACTCATGTACTTAGCCGAATGCAAGCAACCTAAGAATTCGGTGTTTTAAAGTTATATTCAGATTTTGCACGAATATTCTCGTGATCATAATTTATAGGCAAAATAAAAAGCCCGAGATAATTCGTGATTTTAAGTTAAGGGGTAAAACTCTTTGACAACCTAAGGTTGCAGTGACGTCACGGTTGAAAATGTGAGCCAACTCACAGTGTTAAACAAAATTGAAAATAATGTATTATTGCGCACTATTTCCCGTAGATATTTTCATAAATTATCTACGACAATCTTTCCAAGTGTGTTAAACCGTATTCTCAAAGGTCAAAAAACTATCATGTATGATCAACGACACGCTTTTTAAATATTATTCCAGTTCCAACTAATCCAAGTTTTTAGGTAGATTTCGAAGAAAAATCTTCGGGACGGGCGTAAGCCATAGTGCTGTTACCGCCCATAAAATTCATTTTATCTTATCTTATCGAAGAAAAATCTACCTATTGAGATCGGTACGATATCAAAGTGTGTGTATATATATATATATATATATATATATATATATATATATATATATATTAACACGCTAGCGGCCATAATTTTGAAGATATTTGAACGAAATTTTTATATGTTGTTTCTAGGCTTAATAGCTCGGTTTAGTTCATTAATGAGCAAAATCGGTCGCCATCTTGGATCCAAAATGTCCGCCGAACCCATTGTTGTATAGAATACCGCTAAACCGCTGGGGCTATTGAAATCAAATTTGGCATAAAGGTATAACATCACTGTTTGATTAGGAAAATGTTACCTAATGAGTTCAAAGACGCCATCTTGGATCCAAAATGGCGGAAGTAAGAAATCTATTTTCCATATCGTTTGAGCTAGAGATACGAAATTTGGCATAAAGGTGTAATGTCACTAGTAGTTCAAGAAAATATTACGAAATGTTGAAAAAGTCGCCATCTTGGATCCAAAATGGCCGCCGAACCCATTGTTGTATAGAATACACAGCCTAAACGGCTGGAGCTAGAAATATCAAATTTGGTAACACGGTACATTATCAATTGTATGTTACTAAAATATTACATGATGTATCCAAAGACGCCATCTTGGATCCAAAATGGTGGACCTAAAAATCCATTTTCGACACCGTTTGAGCTAGAGATACGAAATTTGGCATAAAGGTGCATTATGGCAAGTAGTTTAGGGAAATATTGAAACATTTGGGAAAAGTGGTCATATTGGATTCAAAATGGCCTCCCAAAGTCCCATTTTGCACACCGTTTGAGCTGGATAAATGAAATTTTACTTGAAGGTGTACCATCACAAGTAGGTCACGACAATATAAGAAAACTTTCAAAAAGTCGTCAACTTGGATCCAAAATGGCCGCCCCAAAAACCCAATTTCCAAATCATTGAAGGTAGAGAAACGAAATTTTCTTTGAAGGGGTATGACCAAGAGTAGGTTACAATAAATGGGGCAAACCTCCCCTTTGGGGGCGTAGCCCCCGTGGGAGGGTGCAGATGGACACCGTGGTGGTGTAGTTCTGCAGGGAGATTTTGGTTAAGATAAATGAGGCGCATCCTCTCAAAAGCACTGAAGTTGGGGGTGAACCCCCCTACGAGGGTCTGGGCGCAGCACTCTTAGCGAAACAAAGCAAGTGTATATATATATATATATGTTTATATACGTCTTGTGGGGCACCGTTGAACAGCTCTTGATGAATAATCTACAAATCAATAAATAGTTTCTCGATAGCTTTCATATAAGATGAGAATTCAATTTTTGAAAATAAAAAAGACTTTGAGATCTACCTCAACCTGTAGGCCTACCGAAAGGGTTTTTTTTAAACTCCATCACATCTCAAATTTGTGTGTGTACACAACTGCCATCTGTTGCACACTAAACGTTGTTAGTGAGTAATTCAACGGAAAATAATGCTAAATCAATTATAAATTATTCACATTAATGGTTAATGCATTGGTATTTAGTTCTTGATCTCTTATTGTCTCAAACAGCGAAGTTAACATTGCAAGTGATTTCGTTAATATAAGTATTTAATTTATAATGTTACATCAAAGCGATGGTATGCTACCAGTTGCAGAAGTTACTTTTAAAAAAGGAATTTTAATAAAAACGTGATTGCTTTAAATTGTTTTTGACAATGTTTGTGTGAAGTTGTCTCAAAAACATGGGATTATATATTTGTGCGGATCAAGAGACTGCATCACTAATTAACTAAAACAAAGATATATGTTATTATTTTTGTCACAATGTTGTCCATAGACGTAAATATGTTATTAAATGCTATATTTGTTTACTCCATTTTATTAACATTAATTACGTGGAGAAAAGTACCAAAAGACCAGATTTATTGCTCAAAATTCTTTCATCACACTGATGTAAGTCGGGATAGCGTATTCGTTAGGGAGTTAGAGCTATTGCTATTACGTTACTACAAACTTGGGTTGTCAAAGAGTTTAGACATGTGAATAGGTGACATTTTACCATACGTATATATATTTGGTAAGATTCTCGAAAATCTAACAAAACATAACGCATTTTGCAAAGAGCAACATGGATTTCTTCCCCAGAGAAGCACAACAACTGCAACTTACACCTTCATTGACTGTATTCTACGGGCTGTGAATGAAAAGGAATTAGCTTTAGGTATATTCTATGACCTTAGTAAGGCCTTTGATCTTGTAAATCACGAAATACAGCTTAAAAAAACTAGAACACTATTGGATTAGAGGAAAGGCACTACAATTGCTCCAATCTTACTTAACAAGCAGTTGAAGTCACGCATAACACAGACTAGATAAAGACAAAACATATATCAAAACAAATGACAATCCAACATGGGGTTCCACAGGGATTGATTTTAGGACCCTTATTATTTTTACTATACATAAACGATCTACCTACGTTTATAACACAAGGGTAGGTAATTTTATATACTGATGACACGAGCATCATTGTTAAAGGAAAAGATATAAATGACTTACGCGCAAATATCAGTAGAATATTAGAACAAACAAAAAATTGGTTCGACAGTAACAATCTGATATTAAATGACACAAAAACACAATGCATGCCCTTCCATACAAAACAAAATACTGTAATAAAAGATATTAAAAATCACGCAGCTTTCTTAAATGTGAATATAAACACCGAAACAACGTTTTTGGGAATAACAGTAAACGAAAATATTAAATGGAGCAGCCGCATAGCCCAGGTAAAAAACAAACTTAATTTTAAATTGTTTTCTCTAAGAATACTAAAAGGGACATTAAGTAGAAACGCATTAATACAGGTTTATTATGGACTTATTTATCCATTAATAAGTTACGGCATCATATTTTGGGGCAACGCATCAGCAACAGCATGAATCTTCTCTAAACAAAAGCAGGCACTGCGAATCATCGCCGGAGTTAGCAGAACTTCTTGCCAAGAACTCTTTAAACAATATGGAATATTTACTCTTCCTTCTTCATATCTTTATGAAATAGCTTTATATACAAAAATAAACAACGATACACTTATAAGAAAACATAAATACGGTACTAGAAAAAAAGAGGAAAAATTACAATATTTTACCAGTCTAATCCTCGTTCAAGAAGGGCCTAGTCATATGGGTGTCAAAATATACAACCAGCTGCCAACATGTGAAGAAATGAAGAAAACATAAATAGATTTAAGAAACAGTTAAGCGAACACTTGCTGGATAAGGTATATTACGATATAAAAGAATTCTTATCATAAATTTCCACAGCAGCTCAACTCACCATTGTCTATTACAAATTTATTGTCTATTCTATACAACATTTACATGTCGTGCATTACCATTTATTAGCGAATATTATTATGTACTTTGTAAAGCTATTTGCTCACAAATCTGTATAGAAAATTTATTCTCCACATCGCAAATGTTATTGTCTAAATGTCATTGTCTATAATTTTAAAACTTATTTAGCTATACTTCACAAAATATAAATATCGTGTAATACTCTCGTGTAATATAAATATCGTGTAATACTCTCCAGGCACCAATGTATATTGGTTATTGGAGTAATAAAACTTAAAACTATGTACAAATATGAGCATACGTTCCACTTCATAGCAAGAAGGAGAACGTGGACGGAATTGGAAAGTCATCTGATAAGTTACATTTTAAATGTCTACATTTTCTTAGTGTAGGATTTATTTATACCTAAACCTTGTGTAATTCCTTGAGATCTTGTAGCAAGATTGTGTTTCGGCGTTTGATTGATGTCCTTCTTCAAGCAAATAGAATAATTATCAGTAGTATAAAGCATCGTTATGTATTCCTTTGTCTTCATCTCAGAGGGCATATGTGAATAACTTAACTGGAGGTTCGCTTGACTTTTGGACGTCGAAGAGACAATAAATGGTAGCTGTAGTCGAACCTGAAGATCTACAAGGCATGCCCCACTCCTCTGTACGAAAGTTTTGAGCGTGTTACGACCTTGTAGTGGGATTGTCCAGCAGGTGACAGTGACATCAGTTTAAATGAAACGAAGTATTTTAACTTAATCCATATTTAAATGATTAATCACAACCAACTACACAACGATTCTCATACCGAGCTTATACATACAATGGTTCATAATTCAATAGTGATTAATTTATAAAAAATGTTTATAACTCTGTTGTAAATTAACATAACGGATTCAAAGTTTGTAATTAATATTAATTTAATTCATAGATTGTTTTAATAAATAAATAAAAATAATAAGATAATAATTATTGATAGTTCCCACTTCAAAGTTCTTATTATAATAATGCTGCCATCTTGGGAGCAAAAAATTAATAATTTTAATTATATTGAAATTCATATGCATTAATAAGCTTATTAAATCCTTGATCACTTTTAGTAGTTAAATACAAGATCATTCAATTATATGTATTAAAAATCAAACAAAATAAATAAATAACAATTTAAAGATATATCACATTTTTAATCTGGGGTATCTGCCTCAATTTAAAGCTAATCTCAAAGCAAGGACTTCTTTAGTTTCATCGATAGTTCTCAAGGTAAGTATCATCTCGCACTTTTCATCTTAAAAGTGAGACATTATTTTTAAACTGATCGAGAGTTTACATATTTTTAAACCAGTTTTAAGAAATTGCGTTGGGGTCAACTAACTAGTGAAGTCTATATTTTGTATAGTTCGGTAACTGAAATTCAGTACCGTCTTCTTTGTTGAGATGAATCACGAGAGCCCATTGTGTTCTTCAACTTACATTTGTCTGTTATGGCCAGGAAGTTCATCAATTAAAATCCTTTTAACTTGCTGTTACAGTCTATATATATTTTTTCCGTTTCAGGATTTTGTTCAACTGACTCAGCGATTCAAACCATCTGCCTTATTGCCAAAAGTCTATGAACATAAGATCGACCCAGAAGACGCTGAGAAAGAAAGAAAACGTAGAGAAAAGATGCTGACAAAATACCAAATGGTAGGAGACCCAAAAACAAAGTGGATTTGTCCTTGTAAAAGAGACAAACAAATGACTGTAAAATCGTAGACTCGCTATCTTAATGTATCTTGTATTATGAAATAGAGCAATTAATTGTCTTATTTTTATTGTTTACATTTTTATGAAAGAACAAACACTTTTACCAAAGAAAGAAGCCAAAGAAGAAAAGTACTGTTTTCTAAATCGATTTAAAAAAAATGTAATACGGAAATTACGTAGATTTATAGCTTAAAATTGTTTCATACTACATTTTTTTGTTGTTGTTTAAATACCAGTACACATTGTTTCGCTCATTCTGTAGGAAGTGTATACACAATCTATTTTTGTTTTATTTTTGCTAAACAATTGTGAAAGAAATATATTTATCTTACGTTAATAGACAAGGAATGGTTTCATTGCAACTAACACGTTTTCTTTCAACTGTAAAAGCTAGATTTATAGTTTACACAATGACATTTTGGAATATATCTATCTATCTGTATATATATAAAATGGTAAAACAGGTCGAGAAAAAGGGTACTCACATGGTAAATTCTTGAGACCGGTGTTCAATAACTTCATAAACACAATAGAAAAGCAGTACGTTTCGCAAAAGCGTTTTCAACTGGTTGGAGAGAAAATGGACAGGTGCGGGACTGGTGGTAAGGAAACGCCATATATACCAGTGACGATCACAGCCATCACAGAACTTGCAGGTTAGGATGTATATAACATTAGAAGTGTGGCAGGTACCTTGGGATTGAGGGTGTACTTATCACTAGTACTATTGATACTGACTGTAGGAGAAGTACCTTGGTTAATTTAGGATGAAACTGGGTGATTCCAGCCAGTGGGTTGGAGGTTTGAGTGGGTTGTGTGTGTGTGAGGAATACATGAATACACACTCTTCCTCTGCACATGAATACATGCAACTGTGTGCACGAAATATTGGAGTGACTTTTATATATGTGAATATGTGTGTGATCTATTACGGAAAATATAAGCTGTAAGTATTTTCCTTCATTTTTCTCATAAATTTACCTTATATATATATATATATATATATATATATATATATTCAGCCGTTTTCTATCCACTGCTGGATGAAGGCCTCCCCCTTTTCTTTCCACATATCTCGGTCTGCTGCTTTCCTCATCCATGTAGCTCCTGAAAAACGCTTGATTTCATCTACCCATCTTGCATTCGGACGTCGTCTCGGTCGCTTCTTTTCTCTAGGAATCCAATGTAGTACATTTGTCGTCCACCTTCCATCTGTTCGTCTAGCTGTGTGACCGGCCCATCTCCACTTCATCTTCTTCGCAGTCTTGATTACATCCTCTACCTTTGTTTGTGCGCGAATCCATTCATTTCTCTTCCTCTCCCTCCTGGTTATTCCTAGCATGCATCTCTCCATTGCTCTTTGTGTGACTCTCAATCTTTGAGTCGTTTGCGCATTCAATGTCCAAGTTTCACAGCCGTACATCATTACAGGTAAGACACATTGATTATAAACTTTACGCTTCAGACACATTGGTAGTTTGCTTTTGAAAATAAAGTGTAGTCTTCCAAACGAACTCCACGCCATTTTACATCTTCTATTTATTTCATCAGTCAACTTTGCATTCGATGTTTTGAGCTGGCCTAGGTAAACATACTCATCAACTATACCTATTGGCTCTCCGTTAATCTTCACTTCCTTCTTTGCAGCATGTTGGTTGTACATTACTTTTGTTTTACTTAAGTTCATTTTAAGGCCTATTTTGGAACTCTCATTACTCAGTTCTTCCATTCTGGTTTGTAGTTCTTCTGCACTTGTAGCAAACAGGATTATATCATCAGCGAACCGTAGGTGATGAAGATATTCGCCATTGATTTTTATTCCAACTTCATCCCAGTTTAAATTTTGGAACACTCTCTCCAGGACAGCTGAAAACAGTTTCGGGGAAATTGAATCTCCTTGCCTTACCCTCTTTCCAACTTTAAATTTTTCACTGTCTTGATGTAGTCTAATGACAGATGTGGCAGTCGAATAAATGATTCGCAGTAACTTAATGTATGCACTTTCAGTGCCTTGATGTTCAAGTGATTTAAGTACTGCTGACAAGGAGACCGAATCGAAAGCCTTTTCAAAATCTATGAATCCCAAACATAGTGGAAGTTCATATTCATTAGTCCTTTCCATAACTTCATTCAATGTTTGTATGTGGTCCATTGTGCTAAATCCACGACGAAATCCGGCTTGTTCCCTTCCCTGGTTAAAATCTAAGTCTCGTTCAATACGATTCAAAATAACTTTGGTGAACATTTTGTATAGGACTGACAGTAAACTAATCGGTCTGTAGTTTTCGACGCGTTCTTTGTCCCCTTTCTTGTACAACAAAATTATAACAGCATTATTCCAACTTGAGGGTATTTCTCTCTTCCTCAGGCACATTGAGAATAATTTCGCGAGTTCCTCTTTCATCTTTTCACCTCCCCATTTAAACATCTCTGCTGTGAGTCCATCTTCTGGCGACTTTAAGTTCTTCATCTCTCGAAGTACTTTATCCACTTCTTCTTTCATTACGTCTGAGACTTCTGCATCATTTTCTTCTGAATCTTCATTCCCTAGTTCTTACCCGAGTACGGACTCAAATTTAGAAGAAAAGGAACATAGTCAAGTGACTTTAGAATCCTCCCAAGTAGTGCAAGAAGTTGAACATTCGCCCAAGTCTCCCGATGCGTTAGAAGCATACGCAAGGATGTACTTGCCGGGTATAGATTCTCCAAATTCAGACGCGTTTAGAAGTGAGGCTGGACTTTCCACATATAACTCGTTACTCATAAATGAAGAACTACCTTTTCAAGAAGATGACAAGGAACTTTTTGTGCTTGTGGATGGACAACCTTCATTTAATGGAATGTGCAGCGTGGCGGAGAAAGTAGGAAAGACTGCAGACTCTTCAATTAGCGATCTGAATCTAGAAGACAGAGAAAATTATCAAAACGAAGTGATGGATACTTTTTAAAAAAACCGCTGCGAGTGATTTTGTGTGTGTGATCTTTATCAATGTCTCTTGGGGTGATTTTTAGCATTTCTGTGTGTGTGTGTGTCGTTACTATTTTTTGTACGAAATGAAGAAAATTGTAAATTTAAGAATCATCAGAGAAGAAACAGAATATTTTTAGGAAAAGCAAAAGTGTAACTATATGAATTTTGCTTTAGTAATTTTTTCTTCACGTACAATTTGTTATCGTGAGATTGTTGGAATAATTTTTAGTAACGAGGACATGTATTTACCAGGAAGTCTACTTGCGCGCCGCATAAACAATATAAAAGAGACAATGACAAACTCTGATTCTATAAATGCGTACTGAAGTCGGATGTGTAACCCCTTTTTTTCTTTTTGTTATTGTTTTTTTTTCTTTTGTTTTTATTTTAGTCGGTCATTGGGAAACGTTTCAGACATTGTCTGAAAGTTACTTAAAGTTATTTTTATAAAGATTCGGAATAATTATTGTCTGTAATTAACTTGTTTGGTTACCAATTAAGACATCTTATAATGTTTAATCAATGTTGATCGGATATTTCTATTAAAAAAAATTCTGTATGATAATTGAGGAATCTGGTTTTTACTTTTTCATTTCTCTGTTAAAAGAATGTGAAATTTTTAAGGGTTGAAACATTTGCAGAAATTGTAAAAGGCTGGAGTCGCCAAATATTAACGAGAGTAAAAATCTCTCAAAGGAGCCAATCATGGCTAGAGGAGGGAGTTTTTTCTTTAGCGTCACATACATGTTTCGTGTGGCGGTTAAGAAAGGAAGTCGTTATCGGGCATGAAACAGAGCAGTCACGGTCAGAAGAGTGTCGTGATTTGCGTAGGCCTCGGATGAGGTACCTTCGATTTTTTGTTTAAATTGTGCTTCGTTAAAAGTTCACAAAATCTCTGAAAAATGTAGACGACAAAGTATCTAAATTTCTCCCCCAGCGGTGGGGGGAGAATTGATTTATTATTTGAAGTAAGTAACACGATTTTTTCTTTTTACCTGACAATCAGATTCATTTCGCAACTTTTAAGAATTTTTTAATCACTTTGTAAGTGGAATACACTCATGACATCTTGATTAAGTTTTTAAAGTGTATTCGTGTAGTCTAAGATTTTGACTGTATTTCTTACTGAAGACTAATTTAGTTCTTAAACTAAGAAAAAATGTGATTCCCTTGGAGTATAGTTGAAATAATTTGCCGTTTTTGTTAATATAAGGGAACTAGACTTTTTAAGTTTGTTTATGGTTTTTCCTTAACTCTAAAGCATGAGGAGGACTTCTTATGTAGAAGTTTGGCTTCGCGTTCTCTGGGAGAGGGTGAAAAATTGTAGTGGGCATTGGCATCTACGACTCGGGGAGGAGCAGATGACGTAGTTGGAATGACAAGACCTCTTTTCTTAGTTTAATGGCTTTCACTTTCGGGGAGAGTGAAAATAAGGATTTGGTATAATTTAATTATTTAAGGTATTTTGATGGCTTCTCGATTTCTGGGAAATCGAGAAGAAAGTAGTAGGTTATGGCATCTTCGACTCGGGGAGGAGAAGATGATTAGTTAGCATAGAATTGCATGAGGAACTTGGGAACTTGATGGTATCTGGTTTTATTTTTTGGATTGGAGGTTACTGAAGGCATTGGGCCTGTTAAGAATAAGAAGGTAAATATGAAATACATTTTAAGAGGGTTCTTTCTATCGATGGATAGAAAAGATTGTATTATATTAGATTAAGTTTCAATAATTCTTTTAAATTTTAATTTACTAGGGAAGTATTTTTAAAACTATATGCGTGCATGTGGCCGAAAGAGAGGGTTGTAGAACTATTTGATAATGAATTTACTTTAAGGGTAAAAGAATCAGAGCTATTTTTAAGATAATAGTATATTTTTTAGTTGTGATAAAGATGAGTGATTTAGAATGTAAGCCCGTAAATTCATACAGTAGATGAAGAGGTTTGCTTCAGAATTTTTTAGTTAAAGTTCGATTAATTTTTTAAGCTGAGACCAATTTATCGCGACCTCGAATAATTGTTAGTACACCGCACGATAAATGTCTCTTTTGAGAATTTATAAGGTATCATACCAATGAATAGAATTATATATCTTCCTGAAGAATAATTTTATTAAGGAGAGAATACTGAAATTCGTATAAAAGAAAAACTATTTTGATGAAAGAGATAATTTTCCGCATTCCGACCTCATAGAAAAGTCCTATATTTATTCCTCCAATAATTTATCGGAACGTTTGATTTATTTTTATAATTGACCAGATCTCCAGCCTTGTACTAGAAATTAACGGATCTTTTGTACTCCTTCCTACGAATCGGAAATTCAAGAATTGTCGTACATTGTTTCACAACCCACTATCGTGAGATTCAAAAGCATTTAATTATTTGTATTAACCCGAGAGTAAAAATACCGTAATGTTAAAAGCCAGACAGAAAGATCACCCGAAAACACGAATAAATTCGTAAATGAGATTAGTCATCTATGTAAATATTAGATTAGCGACATATTCTGTTAATCCATATTTTTATTGAATAGCTATATATGCATCTATATGATAAGGAAATATATTTAGTCGAAATAAATAGTTTGTGGAAATGACAACATGAGAGTTTTCTTTTGTCCAATATCTGTGAAGAACCACCTAGCGTTTTTTTTAGTGACTTCTATTATCTTATACAGATGCTTAGAATTGTCCATTCTATATGGAAACGACTTATATAGATCCTTCTTTTTTATTATTATTTTGTGAAGAAAATGAATGAAACATTAGCGAAATTTTTAATCCTAAAATCCTAAACGCTCTTTGCTCTCTGCGATATCATATTAGCAATACAAATTATAAAAATAGATATATTTATTTTTCATACTTTTTAATTCTCTTTACAAAAATGGCGCTCTTCAACTAGAACATGCGTTCTAATGAACGTAGAGAAATATAACTTGCAATTATTTCAAGATAGTCTGATGGCATGGGTAAAGGCAATAGAGGAAAGATCAGCTTAAGTTCTTTTACGTATTCGCTTGTGGTAGGGGGTGGCCTCAGAGGGATTTTCGAGAGATGTGTCTATAAACATGTCACAAATCTAGGGGAGTGTGATTAGTGGTAGCACTGAGACCTAAAAATCTTTCTTTATGGGGGACTTTGAAGGTCATTAGTTTAATATTAACGTAAGGTCTTGCTATATTAAGTATTTAAGTTTAGAATTAATGGGACTATTAAAAGACTTGGTAAAGTAACACCTGAGATGCAACATTATGTTATTTACGCGTTTCATATATTTGACCATAAACGATTTATTGTGTATTTTGCGATTCTGGTATGTAATGAACGTTTATCCTTGCTGCTGACAGAATATTTGATAACATTTTAAACACGAGAACAGGTGGAAAAACAAGGAGCAACAGTGGTCACTCCTGTTCTTCTGCTATCTTCGTTCACACTAGAATTGTGCACGCCGAGGTCCCGTATACACAATGTTATAAGTTAGGCCTAACGCCAGTTAAGCGCATATGGGGTAACGCGTTCACAAACGAAATGTGAACTGGAAACAAATTAGATAGTCCCCACAACTTGATAAAGGTCTCAGTGTAACAATTTAAAATGATATATTTTTTAATCTCTCGATAAGAAACATAATCTGAGACGAAAATATAATAATAATAACATTCTAAAATAGTTGGCAGTTCATGTGATCCTGTGAACGTCGAAACGCGACGTCACTGTTAATTGGTGTAGTTGTTCAGTATTGCCAGCATATTTTTTTTAAAAAATAGTCAATTGTTGAAAGTGCTTCCATTCAGCTACACATAGCTGCGCATAAACATCATTGGACCCAAGTATTATTGATTTTCCCGAACCTAAGGAATGCAGTTGTCAGTGTTGCCAGCCTATTTTATAAAAAAATAATGTTTGCGTGGCTAAAATGCCATCAAGGGACCAGAACCTTTTTCGATTGTTAGTTAGTAGAATCGTCGCTCTAACTTGTTAAATGTAACAACCTTTATTCCCCAATTAAAATCGGGGATTCCCAGAAAATTTCACAAGAAAAGGCGGGTCGAAATAAACATGAATTTAGAGTTCCTTTCAGCAGGTAACAGTAATTCGTATGCGGCAAGTCGATATCTGAAACAAGATTTCCTTTGCGTATTATTTTTTTGTTTACATATATGCGTGGTTGCATAACAAAGAGGAGTAAATAGCATACATTTCAAAGAATGTTTGGTGTATATTTTGCCAGTAAAGAAATAGTCATTGGCCGATCGGCAGTGATATGTTTATCATTTGTACTCATTTGGAATAATTCGTGCTGATTTCCCCCATGTTTACTCCAGAGAATGTCTAGAACATCTCTATTTGCTTTCGGGAATCTCTTGCGCCTCCTTTGCACAATTTAGGAAAATGTATTTTTGGAAATATCTATTGATAATGATATTGGAAGCATAGAGATCTAGATTGGAAGCATGGATTTGTTTCCCAACACTTTCGGCAGCCTATATATCGCCGAAACAAAGTAGGGTTGCCAGGATCCGGTTACCAGAAATCCGGATCTTCGGGATTTCGGATATCTGGTCCAATGGATTCGTGTGATTTCGGTCGCAGATTCAAAGACCCAGTATTCGGACTTCATTATTAATGTTTCTGAAGGTCACTTGGAGTCACTGAAACGCACAGGTTTTTGCCAATCCTGGCTGGAGTCGCAAAAAAACTGAAACGCCCCCAACCTACTGATCCCAAAAGAGGATCACACAGACAAATAGGGTCGCCAGGAGCCTAGAGTACCCACGCAACGCATCTAACCTAACCTCTAGCTCCAAACATTTTCTACACCCCAGACGAGCGGCGCAGAAATGCCTTCCAGATTTAAGAATATCTGGGAAAAGGATTCTAGATCCTTGTGATCGCTGTAAAAAAATATTAATTTAGATCGAGGGAGGAAATACCGGTAAGGCGACACCTCCAATCTTTTAATTAGATCGTCAGTTCATATTCCGAAGTACCAGCTGGTTCAGATTAGCGACAGATTAAGAAAGAAAAACGCAAATCTTTACTTGGGAAATAATCTCAAACGATGATACGCATAACGACTCATATGTGACTCATACGGTGTCTTTACTCACTTCGAAGTCTACAGGGTGGCAAAAGACCATGTCTTACCTTTACCTTAGTAGGGCCCACACCTGTAGTCTGGGATCGCAATTCCTGAAATAAAGACGAACGAACACAAACGAAAGACGGTCGCAACTCAATCCAAACGTAGTGTCATAACGGACAAATGCAAATAATATTTATTCACACAAATCACATGCTGGAGTCACTTCATATGTCAACGCAGAAATAACCAGAAATTCAATATATAGTTCCTTTCCCAAGTTATCACTTCTCAGCTGGCGAAAGAATCATACCACTGGTCCACGGATTTATGAACCGATCTAATCTAATTAAAATCACATCACTTAAAACGATAGGTTTACCGAAACACAGAAATAATATAGTATCAATTGCTGTCAACTTCACGTAACGATTTGTAGCTAATTTCCAATAGATATCAAGTCAAACATTAAATAACTCACTGCACTTTATAAATCTTACTAAACACTGTAAGAGGATTATCAACTAATGCCGTAGATCGTACCTGGTTAACTGAGAGATTTCTACACTACGTTCACTGAACATAAACTCAAGATATTTCGAAGAAATATAAAAATTTCAGAATTCCAATTTATTACTTTGAATTTACACATTGCACGTTTACGGATATGATAGTTTCATAAGAATCGGAACAGAATTACAGTTGAATTGTAAAAACAAACAAATTTGAATCGCTGGTATACATTGAATTAAGCAGAACTGAAAGTTACGTAGTCGCACATAAATGTCCATAATTTCTATAATAATTAATAAATTTCGTTGATAATTTCACAAATTATTCCCGAAATATTGTTATATAATTTCGAAAAGTTTTAGCACAGTATTACTTACACGAAAGAAGTTCTAGTCCAAAATACATGGTAAAGAAAGAATCACTTTAACGTTATTAATGGTGTGACGTCATTACAGATGATTACTACGTTATACAAAAGACGTTCTGAATAAATTTTGAAAATACAAAATATTGTTATAAAATATGACTTTTTCATCGGAGAATAGTGGCTGGAGTTGAAACCAAAATTATCGAACCATGTTGAATAATATAAAATTTACTGTTAACATCAAAACGGTACGCAAAAATAGTCGAGCAGACATGTTGCTAATTTGATCAAGTAAGGAAAATATGCGGTAGCTGTCAAACATGGCTAATCGGGAATTTCGAATGGATTTGGAAAAACTGGAGACGAGAAATTGGCATATGATTATTAAAATCCAACGAACCGATACTTGTAATGTAAGAATTCGGTCAATAGCGGCCCCATACTGAAATTTAGAACATACTGTACATCTTGATAAATAATCTCAAAACAAAATAATATATAAAATTTTAATGAAGTGAAAATTCTGAAACAATGTCGCTGAAAAGTCCTGATAGCACTAGTATCGGTTTTAATTCTTCTTACTTCGAATAATATATTTTCCGGTATGGATGAAAACAGTCTAAATCGAAAATTATGTTACTAAATTTGGTGTTTATAATTACCAATCGTAGACAGGGCTTAGGAAGTACAGATGACGGAAAGCCCATGCATCCACTCGTCTTGTCATTAAAATTGGAACTGAACTAACATGGCATGGGAGAGCAGTTCTCCCAGCAAACGGAGAAGAAGGCTGATTCACACCAATCAGCAAAAAACAAGTCACGAAGCATTGACTAGGGTCCAATCAAAGACAAGCGTTAGATCCAAGTCATTGCTGCGTGACTAACGAAAACCTGGATGGATAACGATAAAAAATCCAAAGCGAAATCCAAACGAAACACGCTCAAAGAGTCTAAAACCAACCAAAGAGAATGAGCTAAAGAGAACACACAGAAAGAAAACAAAACGGAGACTAAGAAAATAAAAGGGGAGAAAATAAATATAAAAATGGAACAGCAACTAGGCTGTTACATCACTAAGAACGCCACTTCAACATAAGGAGGTAACTACGAGACCGTCCCCCAAAACACTAGCAACTGTAGACCAACATCCATCGACTCAGCCTTGGGGCCAGTTTCTGGAAGAGCTTAACATCCGATCTCGTGATGCACTCAAATGGATACGCTTGCATTACACAGCTGAGGATCTCAATGCATTTCTCCCGACCCTTCATTGGGTTAATGAAATTTTCCAAGCTATTCAGCATAAAGAACAGATCTGTAGCTGGCAAATCCCACAAGGTCATCTCTCAAGAGATACGCATCATATGCACCGACACCCTCAGCTGGCTTTCTTGCTTACTGCTTTCACAGTTCCACATATAAATGGTTTTGGCAACTGTTTGTTCAATGCAATTAGCTTGGCTCTCTTCAGTCATGAGTTGTATGCCTATTTTTTACGACTCTATACTGTCAAATACATGTGGGAACATCGAGACTGGATACTCACTCCCCGCGCAGATCGTCAAGAGGAACTTCAACGTATCCAATTCTTCATCGACAAAGAAGGTGATCTCTTAAACTGCATATATAATAGCTCTGAGGTCGTCTCCAGCGAAAACATGAGTGAAGGCGGTATAGCTCGAGAAGGCTGGGGAGCAAATATCCACATGGCTATTCTGGCAAGAGCATTCGGCAGACCAATACACTGCTATAGCCCAAGTAGAAGAACAGGATTACCAGCGATTGATCACCGTCAAACCATTCAAGAGAAAGTAGAAGAATTCTTGAGATACGGTCACAGATATACCCTTGATGTTAACAAACAGCATGAGCCCTTCAGAATTTGGCTTCTTGATGCTCATATTGAACCATTAATCAAGATACAAGAAGAATTGAATCCTCATTTCCTTGAGTTGTAAAAATTTAATTTTGTAGTTCTGTACATTATACCTATGTCGTGTCAGCGTGTTATTCAGTCAATAAAAATACACACGAATACTATCAGTTTAGAAATTATCTACGTGCCTAAAAGAAAAATAAAAAAAAGTCAGTAAATAAGTGTTATTCGTAATATCCATTACTATGTAGGAACAAATGAAACAACCTATCAATTGGAAAATTGTCATTACTATAAATATACAAAGTGAAACAACTTCCCATTAATTGGAATCCAGAAAAGGTTTCGTTTCAAAATTATGTTGAAAATCTTCACCCATATATAGAATTTCAATTTCGGATATCTTCAGCTCCAAAAGTTTAATCATCAAAGTAAATTCCCAATTCATGAGTTCCTCGTGGTCTAATTTACGATAATCATTCAAAACCGGCGTGGGCCAGTTTGTTTCCCTGCAGCCAACTTTATTTTTATATGGGCCAGTCTAGTAACTTTGGACTTCGCCCCGTCACGATCAAGAAACGGCTGTCTAAACACAAGTTAGTCTTTATGCACGAATCACTTCGTGAGTTTATTTCTAAGAATGATGGCAGAACTAATCTACACAATGTGACGCTACAATCAATTCATTTGCGTTCATTTTTTATAATTTAATCCTCTTCCGTGTAACAAGCAGATTCTTTACTCTACGGAAACCTCAACCTGTTTCTTTACAAGCACGATAACCAAGTTAAGTTCGGTAGTCTGAACGCAAGTTAGTTTTACCCATAAGTTTCACCATCGTAAAATGTTAGTAAGCTAAACAAGGCATTACCTTATTTATAACTGCCCCCTTGCCTGCCATTATTTTTTTATCTATTATAAATTTACTTCGTTCACTTCTTTGACCCTAGAAAAGTAGGGTTCCGGCATATAAGTTAAAGTTTATAACAAAGGGCAAATCATGGTACTGTAATGCCCATTTATTATTATTTTAACTTTTAAGGTACATTTTATTTGTTCTTTTGAAACTGCCATTACACAAATAATTTTATTTGACTAAATAAATAATACGAGCATACAAGTGGAGTTAAAAGCTTATATATTTCAGACCTTCTGCACAAACATTTTTCAATTAAAACTTACTCCTTGCCTACAAGTTTGTAGAAGAAGAAAGTCTAGTCAATACGAGAGTGGAAAAGTTGCACTCTGGCATTTGGGTGCATTCGGGAAAATCTTTTTCTGCTGCTCCCCACACTGGCAGGGAGTAGTGGTCATCCTCTTTTTCTTTATATCACAAAAAGCACAATATTTACTTGCTCCTCTTTGGTCACGTGTTGGTGGTGCCTCCTGCAGTCTCAACCGTTTCAACTGCCATCCTTAAATCTCGACTCAGTGTTCTTTCCTTTAGTCTTGGCTCTTGCCATAGTCTTGTTAACTGTTTGTGTAGGTCTAGGAAAAAGTCTTGCCTTGACATTAGTTTGGAATTCACTCCATTCATCCTGAAATTGTTGTGAAGATAGATTACACAACAATGCACCAGACTGATGTTCATCATGTTATAAAAGAAACAAGGGTGGCCATGGTTTTGTTTTAAGACCACAGTTTATGTGTTGACAGATTTGGTCCATGGTGTCAACAGCACCGTTTGTTGCATTATATGTTCATTTTTATCTCCGGATTTCCTGTTAGATCGTTCAGAGTGGTGTCATCATTCATTATGCTCAAGAAGCACAGCATCTGTTTCCAGTTTGGTTTGTAGGAGACTGCTGTCAGGTCTTTGTCAAACAGAAACAAGGAAGATCCTGTTTGCCGATCCTGAAATTTCTTATCAATTAATTTGTTTGGAAGTTCTGATTTATTTTTATTCACAGTTGCCATTTCTGTCAGGTTCTTTTGGAGAGGTTCTTTGAGCAGTGAGAGGCTAGACAACCAATTGTCCACGGTGATGTTCCTGTTTAAATGATCAATGGTTTTTATCAGCTCTTTCACAAAATAATCAGCAGCGGGAGTTCCTTTTCCCAAATAGACCTTCGCATCAATTATTGGTTGCATTGTAACACATCACAAGAATCCCATACTTGTTGGGCTTCAAGGGAATGTACATTCGGAAAGGGCATCTCGCTCAAAAACCAACATGTTGCTCATCAATGGCCAAGTACGACCCGTGCTTGTTGTTTTCTGTACATCTTTGCAAAAGAAGCTTCCAAAGGCCAGGCACAGCTGCCAGTTCATCGTTTTTCTTCCTTTCGTCTCTTCTTACTTTACTATCAAATCTGAGACATTTTATCAACAACTTAAATCTCCTTTCTGACATGGTTGCCTTGTAGCCATCTCCACATAGAGTCGTATCAAACATTTCTTTAGGTGGCCAGATGATTGTCTTTTAGGGCACCACCTAGTTGTACTCGAAGTTCTATCACACAAACATTTCTCACGGTTCGTTCAGGTGTTTTGTACTTCTGCTGCTGCTTTTCAATTTCTTTGAGGAATAGTCACAAGAATTTCGTCACAATAAAACAGTTCAAATCATTCCAGCGAAGAGGTGGCTTCTTTGTTGCTGTGGGTCCTGGACTTATATGAATAACATTTTTGGCTGTGTCTTCCCCTACTAACCTCTCCTTCCACGTAAAATTTACGTATGCCCAGCTTTCTCGGGTTAATGCAGGCTCATCCCTCAACTAAGCAGATAGAGGGAAATTGCTTTCAGACTGGCTCATTATCTTGTGTAAAGCCTTGACTTCATAAAATCTATTAATTTCTTTTGGTAATTGATTTCTCATGTCTCGCCATTAATATGCTTTCCAGCTACATCTACTTCCTTTGAACTGTCCAGCATTGTCCCTATACTTCTTAAATTTAAGACAATCTTCTTTCCCAATTCTGTACAGTCGTTAATAATAGATCCATGCTATACACGTCTTCTTCTAAGATGTGAATAATTTAATCTGTAAGACTAAGAACATGGCATCTTCTCAGTACTTTACACAAGCTTAATCATTTTAACCTGAAACTGCTCCAGCTTTCCGAAGTTTCTTTCACATTCTATTCTATGCTCAAAGCTTCCATTGCCTATGTAATGAATAATCTTTTCCTGTTTATGTAGTTTCATTTCCAGAGTATGGTCTCTTCTATCAATAAGCTCTTCCTAATGTCTCTTTCGAAATACTTCATTACTCAACTTGGCATATAGTCAATACATGTCTGAAGTCTTCTTCCTTATCTCAAATATTTCTTTAGTTTGAAATGTCCTAAAACAATTCAGAACTCTTCCAGAGGGCGATGTATTTCACCTACTAAAACTTGTAGACTTGATCCACAATGTGTAAGATTACAATTCCACTGCCCTTCAACCTTTGTATATTCTGAATGCTAATTCTATTCTGGATATCTCTGTGACAAGGGAGACGTGGCTATATTTTCACTCTGTTCACAACTGAGCTCCAAGTTCATACAAACGGCCTTCTATAACGAGTACAACACATACTCAAAGACCATTCAATCCATCAAGAGTTGCCGATAGTTTCACAACTGGAACAAGAACCTTATTCTTTCCACAGTCGTTGTGCTAGCTCCTTTTGACTACGACAGCTCTGCTTCCTTTGTTGCTACAAGTTCAACCATAACCATAGGCCATAGGTGGCAGTCATCATGGCCACTTTCTTCCACTTTATACCTTTTCTTTCCTGCTTTTGTACTACTACCTCTTCTTCCTCCTTCTCCTCTTCTTTCTCCTGGGCTACTTTTTTCCCTCGTTCCTGGACGTTTTGTGTTGTTTCAGGTTGTAGTTCTTGTTTGTCTTTCTCTGTTAACCTTCCGCTTTTCAGTAGATAGTAATACAATTTCGTCTTTTGGCATCTTAGATCCTGTTGCAATTTCGGCAATTCCTCCCTCATTGATTTTTCTGTCTCTAGATCAGATTTTGCCAGTGGAGAAGCAGGAGTAATTGTGGGTCGAGGCTCTCGAGGGGACCTTTTCGTCAAATCAATCGACTGTATTTCTTGTTCTGTTTCTTGAATCGTTTGCTCCATTATACGATGGTCAACCTCCTTGTACGCTATTTTGCTCTTCAAAAATCTAATGTCCTGCCTCATTTTCTTTTCAACGGGGTCAGGTTTCCGAAATCCTTGACTAGTGGAAGGCAAGGGAGGATCATCGGGATTCTGTGTTGCACTATTGCACTGTACTTGCCCAGTAGTGGACGGCGGATGTCGTCGTCCTGTAGATGTAGAGTGATTCGATTTTTTACCTTTGTTCATAGAGCCCCCTGGAGCAGCCCCCCGCCGGAGATCCGAATGGGGGGCTATTTTACCTCCGGATGATTTTACCCCAGAAGACTCCATGACCCTCGCCGCCGGGACCTCCACTCAGCGATCACAGTTAAAGGGGTTTATAAGGGACCGGCGACGGACCTCCTTCCCTTTAACTCACACTGGTCTCTTAGGTCTTGTTTAGGGAAGATTTAAGAAATTTAAGAATGCATCTGGTAAGGTCTTTGCCGGGTCACCAGCATGCATAAATTCTGAAAGGTTAGAAAGAATGTCTTACTGTAGAAGCAACATTTAAGGTAGAACCCTCACTGGATTTAAGACATTAGGATAAACAAGAAATTTAAGAGTGGAGTAGAAAGAAAATTGATGTTAAAAGAACACGAAATGAAGTTATGAGTTCTGTAAAAGACGAATAAAGAGAGATTTAATAGAAACAAGAAAATGAAGAGGTTACCTGAACAGAATAGCGGTTGTTGTTATCCTGTCCGAAATGTAGTGCTAAAGATTTCTTAAGTAGTCCCCATTTTATACTGGCTACTCCGAGTTACCTTAACCGTCTATTGTTCCACATAGTTTGAATGTAATTGGAACATCGTTTAACTTAGGAAGAAAATAAAGATTATAAAACATAATTGTTTACTGTTATAAAATGCTGAAGATGAAATGCATTGAACCACGGATAACTATGTTGTCGAAAGGTTAGTGATTTTTATGTGATTTTTTCTAGTATAGTGACGGAGTAGTACAGAATGAATTTCTGTGTCTGAGTCGAATGGTGACTAAAGATTTTTAGAGGGATGTCCAACAGGGACTACGTGATGTTGTTCGTTGAAACGTTGGCCTCTGGACAGTCTCCATTACGATAATGCTCCATGTAATGCGCCAACACTGGTCTTGGACTTCTTAGCCAATAGAAACTTTCCTGTGGGCATCTCTCCCTGATGTGATAAGGCGAGTGACTTTTATATTTGAATTGTCTTTGATTTTAAACGTTATTCTCTGAAATGTAGTTTCTCTGTGAATGTATTACATGTACACACTTCGCTAGTTCAAATTCCACAAAAAATATGAAAGTGTAAAAAGTGGATTCATGCTACTATATGTTGTGTTCTCTGAATTCTTGTAATTATTCGGGACAATTGGGGTAAACAGAGTAATCAATAATTTTATCCTTACCCAAATTACCCCTTGAATTTTTAACTATCTTTTTAAACACAGCGCCAAATAACCCCTTCAATTTTTAAACTTCGTTCGTAAACACATTATTCACATTTTTTTCTTTATCATGATCATGCCCCACTGAACAATGGACATATCTGAAATTCTTTGCAAATAGTTTGCAAATCTTAAATCTCTCTTTTGTATGCTTCGCAAGTCTTTCTTTGAATTTCTGAACAAAGAAGTTATAATCAAGAAGTGATGAATAGTTATAATCATTCTTGAATGTCATGGTAGCCTAGTTTTAAAGCGAACACCTTTTACTGTGGATCTACTATTATTTTTAATACTAACTTTCCTTACTCAACTGTACGAGCTGACTCCACTAGTCTCATTTTGTTTCTTTCTCTCTATGTTCTTTTAACTGTTGAACAGTGTCAAGCCTTCATTCAATCAGTGGAACCAAATAAAATCCTAGAATCTTCCAACCTAGTGATTACTCGAGTGTAGAAGGGAAATAAGCATAGATTTCTTGTTCTTCGCTGCAAAGGTTTCAAGTAATGTTCTTATCAAAGGGCCATAGATTGCAATATTTTCCCTTCCCCTAAACTTTTAGAATAAAATCCATAACCGAAGGCTGTTGAAGCATTTCCCAAAACCAAAGATGTGTTCCTCATGTATTGAATTTCTGTGGAGGGCAATGAATGAAAAATCTGTTTATGTAAGACACAATATGGTTAAACTGGAGTATGTAATCTTTCATAACAATAATAAGCGGATTAGAAAAGACAATTCTGTTTACGGAGAACCTTCCGCAAATAACACCCATTGTCTAATTCATCTCAATCAACGGTCAATTATAACAGACTACTTCATAATCTATCACAACTACTTTTTTGGCACTTTTTCTATGTATGTTACAAATTTAGCCAAAGCCATGAATCAGTTATGTATGAAGCAGTGTTCTACTTTTCTTCCGTTTGTGTCTGTTGTTTCTTCTCCAGTCTCCGTTCCTCCATATACGGTTACAGGTACATTTTATAAACGATTTGGTAAAGCTTATTTTACCATCTGTCGCCATCTTGATCGCTTATTTTTGTAGAAATGGGGAATATTCTTGATCAATGGGTACTGCGATGCCTAACTAACAATTCGATTAAAATGTGACGTAAGTCTTGGTAGTGCCCAATTCATGGAATTAACATAGTTTATTTCTTCGGAGTTGGAACAACACATTTATCATTTATGGTCCCCTATATTGTTTTATTCCAGTGCTTTCTTATGACGGGAAGTTTGATCTAGTAAAACGCTGGTAAGTAGCTGTGGTAAGTCCCTGGACTTAGAACTGAACGACCCGTGTTTGAGTCTCGCTTCCTTCCTTTCTCATCACTCTTAGTATTCTTGAAGACTGAATTATGTCTGTTTTTATCAGACAATGAAATTTCCATTCAACTAGATTGCCTGGCTTTCTTTACCAATGATCCTGAATATTTTTAACAATGATACTAAAAGTAATAATGTTACACCATCTAAAATCTAAAATGATTTTCAAAAGTTGGGTAAAAAAGAGACATTACATGAACAATTCTTGAATTCCCAGCATCGGGACGGGCATACACCATAGTGCTGTTAGTGTCCATACAATTAATTTTATCACTTTAAACACTTTCATAACAGTTTGACTTTTCATTAAAACGTTACAAAACATTATTTCTTTTAAAGTTCATGTAAACGTCACACTTTTTAAAGTGTAAAATATCCATATCTGACCATTTAATGTAATTTCCTGCTCCTTTCAAATTTCAGAGTTGCAGTATTTACGTTCAACGGTGTCTACGAAATTTCGCAGCCGTATTTAATGCTTGCACTTTAAAGGCATTTTAGTGCCATGTATTTGATATCCGAGTTCATTTATGCTGTACTTCCAAGATCCAGCGTATTTACGGTAGAATCGCGTGCTTTATGAGTTTGACTGAAAGCGAAGAGTTCCGCCTAATCTAGTTTCATACATTCCTCTTGTTTGGATACGCTGTATGAACAATATATATCTGAGTGTCCAGTTTCAGAAGGATTTGAATGAACAAACAAGGAACTCATGGATAATGTCCAATGAATAAAACGGAATCTGCTAATGGAATACGTTGAGCGACTTTTGAGAATACTTTTGTTTCAGCCATCAGATTATACGTTCAAAACTAACTATTCATCACTGTTTACGTACGAAGGATTCACATTCTCTTTAATTATTTATTTTGGTTTCTATAATGCATCATACAGAAAGGATATGGAATAACGTCCTCCATAATCTACACAAACGGAATTTTGACATGAAATCTACTGTATACTAAGAAGTATGAATCGTAGACATATGCTATAAGAAATTATACCTGTTAAAGTCTAGCCACCATATTGTTTTCAGAATGCAAGGAAAAAGTTTGTTATCTTAAAATTACTTTCGTGATTTTCTATTTTGCTTGTACTAGCGTATCGTATTTCCGATAGTGATCCGTACAAATAGTAAATAATACATTTAACCATTGAAAGATTTTCGCTTTTTTAGAATTTCTTCTTGAAAAATAAACAAAATATTAGTCACGGTAATTTGTGGAGAATCAAGCTTGTTTTTTTTTTTATTGAATACTGGTTAACACTCTATCAATTTAGGCTCTATTTCAGATTATAGTATACACCGTTCTTTTAATGGATATTTTCTTCAGTTCATTCTTCACTTTTATGTTATAATATCGGATTCATCAGGCAAGTTAGGGTTGTTTTAGTTTACGTTACGTTATTATTACGACTCGAAATATGATGAAATGCCACTTTCTTTTCTGAAGGTTTTGAAACGTTCTTGACTCTAACAAAAATTCTATTCACTCTGACACCAAGGCATTGGGTCATTTCAGAATAAAATTATTAATCTGGAGCTATTAATCTATTTGCATACTGCTTTACATTCTAACTGTTGATATTATGTAAAATTAATCTATATGTTATGCAATTATAATTTTTTACACCTTGGCCAAGGTTATATTATAATTATCCCGTATGTACGATCTCTATATAATCTTGTGTAACGATTTTATTCATTGGTATCCAGGTTGCTATGTTGATGAAAAACCCTCTAGTTCAGAACCAAACAAGGAAAAGAGGATGGAAAATAGCCAACAAGGACAATAGACTCAAAGTGAAAGTGAGAGAGAGGGAAGTATTTCCTTGTGCTGTATGCTCTCGCTTCTTTATTTTCAGCTGCAGATGCCAGGCTGCAGAGAGGAGAGAGGGGATCTTCGCTGAACTTTCATAAGGTGCTGGGCTTGTGGGTTTCGGTGACTCGGAGCTCCTTTTCTAATTTTTAATGCGCGTCGGTTAGGGGCCAGGGCTATTTAAGACCGCTGTTTCCCGCCATGTGGACACAGTGTAGCGCCAGCAATGAACGGGGGAAGAAGCTGAGAGGAACACATAATGTGTAGGGTCCTAGTAAGTCGAAGCTATCATTCGTAGAGATGAATTTGAGATGCAGAATTTGACTTAGTTTTCGAGTTGCCTGTGGCGTGTAGTACAAGCTAAGATTTCATGTCGCCTGCTCCGATTCATTAGCTGCAGAATCGTTGAGCAAGTTTATCTTGGTGGGGCTTATACTCGTAATTCGAAACCGGAAGTTTACGTTTAGTAGTGTTGTAAAGGGAGAGCAAGTTCTGAGCCTAGCAGAATTGAATTCAGAATCGAGCTTGTAACGTTGATTTATGATGCTGCTAATCACTTCGTTTTCTACTCTCGTCTAAGGACGCCCTGGACATTGACCTGTGCGCAAGGTGAGGGGCTGGACGAGGACGAATGCAGAAAATAGATGCCTGGGTGGAACATTAGTAAAATCATCTTCATTACTCTCCTCGTGATTGGTACGTCTGGGGAAAGTCTTAAGAGAGGACTATAGAGAAAGACTGACACTAAAATAACCCGTCAACTCTAAACTGAAGCGAAAACGTGATTTTTTGTTACAAGTTTTTTCGCCATTTTCGGTTTGTTGGTCAATTATTTTGTTTTTAGTTTTTTTTATCATTTTCTAAAGATTTACTCTTATTTTCGACATTTACCACTTTAATTAATTGCTTAGATGTTTCACACAAACGAACACGCTAAAACTAAAAATAAAGCTTAGGATCATAACAACAGAGGTTGGAGCAAAGAGATGCCAGGTTAAGGTCAAACTACTAAAGAGGTAACGGAAGAATTTGTTGCAACCGAAAACTATCTCTAAAATACTCCTTCCTTTGTTCTTTTAGTTACTCCAAAAGCATCTGAAAATGATTGAGGAACTGGCCACGAAAAAGTCGACCGAGGTCAACAAAACGGAACCACCAGCACAAGGAATGGGAATCACGGAAAACCAAAATATTTTTGTACCTCCGTTGTCTGCAATGGACGGAAACGTTCCTTCAACCTTCTCAAGCTACAGCCATGTTGCCAAATTAAACTTTATGCCTGAAAGTACATTTGTATGTAAGTTTCCTTTAAACCAATCCGTTCCCCGAAAAACAATTGTATCCACTAGCTCGCAAGAGGTATGTTTCACTCTAACCCATATTCGACCAGATTATAGCATTAGGATCGGACGATCGAAATCGATGCCACAAAAGGATCGGGCACAGCTCCTTTGATCTAGTTGAGGTAACGGACTTTAGATTTGAATGGGGAAGCACGCAGTTCGAGTCCTGCTACCGTAGTTCTGGTCATACTAACTAAAGTTCTTCAAGAATTTCCTCAGTTTTATCAGACAAATGGGATGGTACCTTGACTATGGTCCTGTGTTCTCCTTCCCCCTCCCTTTCTTCTGCAAGTACAGAGGGATGTTATCCCCTAGACTTTAGATCGTAGCAGCCTGTTCAAGCCATACACCATGAATTAAGAAATTAAATAATGATCACAATATAAAATCAGAATTAAAAGACTTATCTTACCCCACACCGTTCCATGTACTGCAGGGCCACATAACCAAAACTTGTATACAAATGCGAAAGCAGTTTCCATCGAAACTGAAATATATACAATACAGTAGTTTAATTTCAACAATGATAAAAGATGACTATTGAAACACACAAACTGAATTTAAACATATCAGTGAGCAATAATATTATTAAGTTTTATAATATTAATACCTGTTGAAATTTCAACGGTAATTTTCTCAAGAAGAATATCTATGCAATAAGTTATCCCCAGTAATTATTCAATCTTATTTATATTAAAAAAAAATAACTTACCTAATAATAATAATCTATTTCTAAAGAAACTTAATGCAAATATAAATATTTAAACTATATTGCATTTTGGATAAGTTGTGTGAGTTTTGATCTTAACTATTGTATTTTAACAGCATCATATTTATTATTATTATTTGCGAAAGCATTAAAATGTATGTACGATGAATATGCACTATTGTAACGTTGGGTAAATGCAGATCTAGAAACGCAATGAAACATTGGAATAGGTTAGCCTGCCGTTTGGCCAAATGGTAAGCAAGCTGGTATGTTCTTCATGGGCGCCATCTTGAAGTCCGTCATATTGAATCTCGGTTCATTTTTTTAAAAGTTAAGGGGATTGTGTAATATGTCATTCTGAGTTAGCATTCTACGAGAAATAAGTTTCTGAAGTCAGTTTTGCTGTAAATGAATTATTGTGAGAAACAAGGGCAGGCTATGTGACACAGTATAGGTTAATGACCCTAGTGGTACACAAACGTGTTTTGAACGTTGATTTGGTTGATTTCGTAGAATAGCCATCATCGGTTGAAAAAAGTACGTTTAATTTTAAATCACATTTCAACAAAGACTTGATATTGTTGATCAGATGTTAGTTCAACGTCTATTTAACTGTTATTTTCAACTATGGTAGAGATTTCGTTTCATGCGATTCTTTCTAATTTAATGAAATAAAATTTGTAATTAAAAGCTGTAACAAAGCTTGGTAAACCAATCCTGTTACTCTCATAAATAATGTAATATATACTATTTTTTTTTTAAATTTAATTATTTATTATATTTTTGTATAGGTCAGATGGTAATGATCTGGCCAGATCCGTATTTAGTGTACATATAAATTGGTTGTAAATTGAAATGTGTGTATGTAACCTTTTATTGATTATTGTCATTTACATGTTTGTTAATTTCTGTATTGTGTTTGTACTTGTATTTTTATTCCATGTATTTTATATGCTTTCTATTCTTTTAGCTTTAGTTTCAAAAAACGAGGGAACTTGGTTGCTGTGTACTGAACTCAGAAGCGCGGTAAGAAAGTGTGGGAAGCTTCAGCCAATCCGGGACAACTTTTTAAATTTGGTCCAAGCTCTCGTTGTTGAAACAAAGGGGGGGGGGGGGGGGGTAGGAACCGTAAATAAGGGTTGCGCGTCTCGCGGAGAGGACACGTATGAACTGACTGACCACTGCATCACTTCGAGGCCTTGCAGATACGATGACCAGGGGTAAGCTCCTAGGTCCAAGTCCAAGTCCAAAATTTTTCTTTACTTTTTTCTTTTTTGAAGTTTCGGAGGTTCCTTTTGGACTTGTATTTTATATCTTTGAAATTTCATGAGAGCGAGTAATAAGTTCAGTACACAGGTTTCACTTCTACTTTCCAAGCTATCACATAAAATGATCCTATAAATATGAATTCGATTCTTTTTTTTTTTTTGGAAGTCACAGGGACGTGATACTCTGATTCCATTCGTAATGTGAATAAGCTAGGGAAGAGCCATATGCACAGTCATACCCGCACCTGCCCCGCGGGTGCCCCGTTCCCGCGGTCTGCCGAAGGGATCACTTTGTGTTACTGCTGCACAGTGCTTTACGACGGAATCGCGCGGTGACGGTTGAACCACGGGCTTGTTTAGTAAAATAAACCTGCAGCGAGGTTAGAAAAATAATGGAAAAAGTAGACAATCACATTGCGTTCGATAGTTTTGTCATTCATTTGATTGTTTCTAGCGAGTAGAGGAAACGTTATAAACTTGCAAGCCCAAAGTGATTTCGTATACGTAAGAAGAGGGGCATATTTGTCTAAATACAGGACAAATATAAGTACAAAGGGAATGTAAAGTTACCAATACAACATCTAATAAAAAAAATAGGAGATGTTTAGTGGAAAATACCTAAAGAAATACAACTCTAATGAAAAAGTAACAATAAGCTTTTCTCTCATGTTATCAGAAAAGAAAAAATATATTGATCATTAATTAGGCATTGGTATCAAAATTTGTAAAAAAAAAAGAAAAGAAAGAGAGAGAGAGAGAAATATGTAATCATGGGAAATTATTTGAAAGCATTAAAAAATAAAATCACGAAAATGTAAGTTGGGAAAAATCAGAATAAGTGAACATTTTATATAACAGAAAGAGCACTGCAATTGTATTAACCATGTTGTTAGGAAGCATATGTAAAAAATAACATCGGAAATTGCTCCACCATAATCAGTTCTTGGTCTTTTTACGTTTTCATATCTGAGTAAACCGAACCGAACCTAGGCCTACCGTAGCAAATTGAATTAAGCTAAAAGAGAAAACATGAAAATACATGGAAAAGTTAAGAGTAAAAAGGTTGTAGAGTTACTAAAATGGAGCATTACCTAAATATCCTAACTTGGCATTTTGTTAACAGGGCTTTGTTTGCCCGCTATTAATGACGGTACCAGGATGGAAAGTCCGGGTGACTACACTATTACATTTGCAAAAGTCGGGACGTTGACTTAAGCTTATGACATGTTTGAAATTGCTAAACTAGTGGAGGATTTTCAGTTTGTGTAACGTAAAGCCAAAGCTAGGAATGTAAATATTTTTTTACTTTTAACTACAAAGATATTAAAATTGGGGGGATGCTCGACGATTTGTAGGGGTTGGGGAGTCTGGTAGAATCCTTGCTAAGGACTGATTTACATGCTAGCTTGCTTTGCGTGTGATTTGGGTGAGTAGCCAATTGAAGCACGTGTTTTATTACGTAGTATGTAGAACACGCAATAAAAGGCGTATTTCAATTGGCTGCTCACCCAAATTGCGAAAAGCGTAATGTATGTTTAATTTCAAGCGAACATTTTCCTCTTTTCTCAAGTTCTAAATCATGAGCACAACGTGAAATTTGTTCGGCACTACTTCTGAAGTTGGTCGTCCGTCTGGTTTTCGGCTAAAAGCCTGATGAAAGCTACGAAAATTTAAAAATTATCATTTTTTACGGCCAGTTCACTGGTTTTCTGTTTCGTTCGGTTACCGCGCAGAGTGAGGATGTTTACATTTATTATTAATAATTGCCTTCTTGCATTTTTCGTACATTATCTTAAATTAGTGACCATGGGAACGTGGAGGTTAGGTAAGGTACGGTGCGGGCATGTATATTATCAAAATATATTTTCATATGTTCATATTTATTATTAATAATTGCTTTCTTGCATTTTCGTAGATTCTCTTCAATTACTGACCATGGGGACGTGGAGGTTAGGTAAAGTTAGGTGCGGTCATGTATCTTTACACTTTTTGTTCTCATATACGTTACAGTTCTTTTCGTCGGAACAAAGCTTACCACACTTCCTGCAATTTGTTTCTAGATTTATTAAACCATGACTTTCACACAGTTTCAAAAGATTTTCTTCATTATAGCCGTATAGTTTCACAAACTGCAATGGTGTTAACTCACATCCTGGATAATGTCCCTCTACATCTGTAGCCATGCTCACAATATAAATGCTCGTAACTTTCCCACAATCCAATCATGCGGTAACCTTCCGGCAAGTAGTTCCCTCCGCTTCCCAAATAGTTCCATGTTTATCACCTTTTATATAATAAATAAACTCAACTTCGGCTCTTCTTATATATTATCAGCCACACAAACGAGCAAATTATCCATTTCTTCCCTGTAAATTTTCTAAATTTTACTAGAAACGGACCATCAACTTTGGAAGTTAACCCATTTGTTCCATGGGGAAACATTATTATTATTATTTTAAATAAAGCAAAGTTCATCGGTCTGACTACTTGCGAGTTACGATATGTGCGGCACTCAAAGACCTATGAAAGCTAAGCCAATACACTACTCTGCACGATCTGTTATTTACGTTAACAAGCTGCGAATTAATGTTATAATACATGCACCAAAAACTAATTTTCTTTTCTAAACGAATTATGGAACCGTTCGATAAACTACGCTTACTTTTAGGAAAACCTTTTCAGCTACATGCTTGTGAATTAAACCTATCCTTCTCCCTACCATCTAGTGAGCAGCACCACGACAGCATGTCAACACCGTGCAGATTTTTTAAAATTATAAAATAATTAACATAAATGGTCTGATCGTAAACGTAATGTTTTGTAAATTACTTGTACCACTTTCTTGTCTATTGTTAAAGCAACACTCATGGCTAAAATGTAATATATTTCGAAAAATACAGAAGAGTGGTTCGATCCTCCCGCGACTAATCCCTGATGCCGCGGGTCTCTTTCAGTCCCACGGGATGATTGTGCAACACAAAATGGTCAAGGGTCTCTCAGGCTTTCCGTGGGTAGCCCGCGGAACGACTGTGCATGTGGCCCTTATAAATCTGGACCCTTGGAAGGGGAAGAGAGAGCAGAACCTCTCTCGTCAGTACCTTTATTTGAATTAAATAAAGTCCTCATGGGAGGGACACGGCAGCGGCCGTTTGCTAAAAATGTGTATTTTCCATGCAAGGCGCACAATAACTTACGTAAAATCAAGTTTTGCTCAAGTAACTGAATCTGCCTCTACGGCGGAATTGATACCGGAAATACAAATTAGGCCAGATTCCTATTCATGAGTGTGGATGTATGCGAGAAGATGTGTGGAACCTTGTATCCATTAATTAGAGAATCACGTATGAAAAGCTCAGGCTTGTCGTGAGGTCTCGTTTTTCTCTCCCTCTCTAAAAATGCTGCTTTTTTCGCTATACGTGAGAAGGCAAGAGTCGTTGCAAGCCGTCATTGTCAAGGGAACAAGTTTTAAATATCTGTTAAAGAATTGGATAGATTAATTTTACTCCACCTGGAAGGGAGAATGACATGGGAGTCAAGGTTGAGTTTTCTTTGAAGTGCAACCGCCTTTGAGATAGGGAATAGAACCGAAGAAATTGCAGGCGAAGTCTGTACCCCGCGCTTGTTTGAGTTTCTTTTCTTATTGTTCCCGAGAAATATTATAATTAGAGTCCCAGAGTGAAATTTGAGTGTGTGCTGAATTCCCGCCAAAAACTTTAAAGTATCTCTTTCTATCCCCATATATAAGTAATGATAGGGGGGAATATTAGAGAAATATCCAAAAATTAGAGAAGTTCAAATTCCTGTCAAATAAAGAAAAAGCTTCCAAGTTCTATTTATGTATTTTCTTTCTGCCTTTAAGATACCAGGTGTAGTAAAAGGTTCACAGAGAAAACATTTCTCTGGATGTTACATGACGTGAGTGTGGAGATTCAAGCCGTTAGGTATCTGCGAATAATTAACAGCGATCTTTTTTTAAAAATTTCTATTCTTCTTATATAAGGAGTGTCGCTCGATAGGGTAAGCTCAGCCGTTCCCACACCGGCTGTAAGTTAGAGAACGTATATGTAACAAAGCTGATTGAATACCATTAACTATTATTTTGTGTCCTCTTTTGTAGGTTGAAAACACGTTACATTTCAATCTATATTCCAACGAAAATTTAATTTCGTTGATATAACGTTAATGTCACGTGTTTTAAACTGTTATATTGAAGTGTGCTCTAAATTATCTTTCCAAGTTAATTGCGTAAAAATTGTGCTTAAAAGCGAATAGAATAAAATTACAGACTTTTTCATATTCTCATTTGCATGTTGAAAACAGATTGAATTTCAAACTAGATTTCAACGAACATTTAATTTCGTTAATAGGGCGTCAATGTGAAGTGTTTTCAACTATGACACAGATTTTGCTTTGTACGCGTTTTTCTAAGGCACCTTATTGAGAAATACAAATTTAATAGTGCAGCGATCGTCAATGTGTTCAAGAAGGAAAAATGTACATAACAAAGAAAGAAGGAAAGTATTCTTTATTCTTATTCTTACATGATCTTACATGATGGTGAAACGACATGTTTGGATTTGTGCCGAGTGCATTCTAGACTGCTTGGTATTACAGATACCGTAAAAGAGTAGTGATTTTCAAGGCAGATCCATTGATGAGGGGATAAAGCGATGAGCTACCAACGACGAGTGCAGCAGACAGTTGATTAATTTACTGTATCAAAATTAATACTGTGTATCATGATGAAAGCAACGAACAAATTGTAACTAAATGTGTAGCTATACAAATGGACATTAACCAGACTCTGTTTTGGTCCGTCTCTTCATCGTCCGCTTCTTGATTTCAACTTGTTTCTTCTCAACCATTATTCAACGTCGAATTAACCGTTGAAGAGACAGACATTTCGGTACATTTACAGTGTTAAAATGACGTTTCGGTACTAACGTTTAATCCACGTTTTATCAACGGTTGTGTGCTACTGGGTGATGCAATAGCCTGAAAACACCCATTTCGTTTTGAAATAATGAAGGAAATGAAAGCCACATGCATACGTATTGTTAGTGGGTATAGTGCCCTATCAATATGGATTGGTATTCATTTGAATTTCGTCTCCTCCGTAATTTCAAAATGAAATTGATTGCGTCATTACTCTGTGCTAGTGTAAAACACTCTCATCTCTCACAGTAATAAATTTATGGAAAAACTGCCTTTCGGAACTTATTTTTCGTAAAATGCTAACCCAGACTGACATATTACACGACCACCTTCCCATTTAAGATATCAATCGAGATTCAGTTTGGCGAACTTCAAAATTGCGGACACACCCGACAGTAGGTAGCGCTTGCCACCCAATACCCATTACCGTGTTTGCTTTCCATTTCTTTCAGCAATTTATAAGGATATTAATTCCCACACATTTGTATCACTCTCCAAAGACTTTTATATCAGCGATATCTCTCAAAGCAATCGCGCTCGAGTGTTCAAAATGTGTATGCGCACATACCTTGACATTATAAATAATAATGATATATATATCACCATCTTCGAACCAGAAGCTACTATGTCCACTTCCGCTACTTTTGAGAAAATTCCGTTTTGAAATTTGAAGTTCCATTTCAAGTCCGTATTAATTCATTGCAATTCTAATATCTGCAGCCACTTGGAGGTCGTTTTGTGAGATATTATTTTGGGGGTTGATGCCCTTCAGTACAAGGTTATGACTTCTGAGTCAACTACATTCTGCCAAAAAGTGGACATAGTACCTTCTGGTTCCAAGGTGACGATATATTCTTCCCCATCACTATGTTTGCGTGTTAGCCTGGACACCAATGATATGAATTTAGATACATGGGTGCCAGCGATTAATTTCTTCGTGTATGTTTCAAATGTTCTAACAAAAGTTCTTTGTTAGGCTACAAAAATAAATCTGGGATTAAAATGGGCTAAAGAAAACATATCTTGACAAAAATTACATATAAATTTTGACATGTTCGTGCCAATATTAATGGACGAAATTTTTCATGTACGAAAAACTATCACAATGAAAAAACGGATCACACATTGTCCCTAACCAACACAACGTATAAATATACTAATATCCTAATACGTAATTCGAGGTATAATTTTTGGAAGGAACTCCTTTATTTAAAGTGTCAAACTTACTAACACATAACAACACTTATTCATTAATAAATAATTGCAATAACTAATCGAACCGTTTCGAGATAATAGTTGTGTACTTATCTTATAAGGCAATGGGGAAGAAGTATACCGTATGAGGTCAGAAGATTGACTTCTAAGAGTTTTGAATAATGATTTTTGTCTATGGAAGTAACCCTGAGGAATCGATAATAAAACTTTTTCTCAGATAAGCTAAAGCAATTAAAAGTGTTCGTTGTAAAGCTGCATAAATAAACTGATTCGATACTTCATTATTTATTAGTTTGCATCTAATGGTGTCATGGCTTGTGTCGTCCAGGGTCTATTATTGGAACCCAGCAAATATTTTTCTATGATAACCCCAGTAGCACAGATACGTGCTTTTCAACGTTAATTTTAGGTTCATTTCGTTGATTAACCGTTACCGGTTGAAAAAATACGTTTATTTTTAAATCATATTTCAACAAAGACGTCATTGCGTTGATAAGACGTTAATACAACGTGTATTCAATATGCTATTTTCAACTATGGTCTAATAGATTTTGTTTAATGCATTTCTTACTAATGTTATGTCAAAAAATATATTTAAAAACTAATTGAATGACGCAAACTAATTTTGGTGTTCTCATGTGCACGTTGAAAACAGATTGAATTTTAAAACATATTTCAACGAAGATAGAATTTCATTGATACGACGTTATCGTGACGTACTTTCAACTATCATTCGTACTATGTCCTAGATTGCGTTTCACACTTGTATTTCTAATTTAATTGCTTAAACATTATAATTAAAAGCAAATACAATGAAAATAAATATATTTTTCATGTTTACATTTGCATGTTGAAAACAGGTTGAATTTTAAACTATATTTCAACGAACATTTAATTTCAACGATACAGTAAAAGCATAGTGGCCTCTAAGTGGTAAACGCGTCGACCTACCAACGAGAAGTGCAGAACGTTCCTGTGTTCGAACCCCACAGCAACCTCTCGGATTATTTGCTGTTGGAAAATTAACACCGTATATCGTGATAAAAGCAACAGATAAAATGAAACTAAATGTGTGTATACCAGTAGACAGCATTCGTGCTCTTTTTTGGTCAACTAAACCCGTTTCGTCATCATTTCTTCTCAACCATTATTCAATGTCGAATAAACCGTTGAATAGGCGGACATTTCGGTACACTTACAACGTTAACATGACGTTTCAGTACTAACGTTTAATCCACGTATTTTCAACGTTTGTGTGCTACTGGGGAAGAAGAAAGACATATTGACTGAAAGAATAGAATGAAAGTGCATAAACTCGACGGAATATTTATGCAAACAATTCCGCTGCCAGTGATTACTCTTTACATCAGATGTTGTGTTGAATGCTGTTGTACGACAAGAAATTAGATCATTTATTCCTGAAATTTGCCAGAAGTCAATGAGAACATTCCATTTCTGGAAGGTCAAAAATCTTATGTGACTGGGTGTATCAGAAGAAAGCGAAGAGCTGATTCATTTCTACACCAACTGACTCCCAGAATCGCATGAGAACGCTCTCTGTTGTAAGGAAAATAGAAGAGTTAGCATCGGACTCGGTTGTCGGTGCGGAGCGTGCAGCAGACTGAAACTTGGCTCACTTCTTGGATCTGATTCTGGTTCAAAGCTCGAAAGTGACGATTCGATTTTCATCGTCCCTTCAACACGTCAGGCAGGGTTACCAGACAACATTCCCCCAGGCACAAGCGGCAAGATGAAACTGAAATCCCCTCTTAAAAACAAAGATCAACGAACTAGTACGAGATATAGATCACTGGAGAATATACCCCAAAGTTTAACAGAGAATACTCGAAAGAAGAGAAGATCAAGGAGGCAAAATGTGACTACAAGATGACGCCATTCGTCCTACATCGAAAGAAAACAGTCAATGGAGTGATTTAGATCTACAAAACGTTCAGCTGGCGACTGTATTGAACGGAATAAGCAAGAACTGAAAGAACGGAAGGAACAACGTCAACTGTTGCTTGTGCAGATCGGATGTCCACAGGCTCAACACTTTTTTCTTCCTGCTCCACCACCACGCGTTGAACCTGACGGACACGAAAGAACAGAAGATGACGAAGAGAAAAAGAAGAAGAGGAAATACAAGAACGTAGAAGAAAAGAAGGAAAGTGATAATCATTGCTACAACTCTTGGAACTGGATTTCTATATTATTATTATAAAGAATACAAGGCCTGAAGGTGATAGTCATGAAATACCATGGGATATGCGGCTTCTATAATTTACTATCAATGATGTTCTGGGATGTTTTCTAAGATGGCTGCGGGAAATTAATAGTTTGAAGAAATGGAAAACGGTAGAAAATTATTGTATGTTTATTGTTTTGACTTGTGAGAATGTTTGGCACCATCGCTTTATTGTATTATTCTAGATGGTCATGGTCTGAAGAAAACGGAGAAGTGTTTTGATGAAGCGAACGCTGTCGAAGGATGAACAGCAGTAAAAGTACGTACCCTCAATCTCTTGATCCCGAGAAAGAGGAAGAAATACAAAAGGAGAAACAGACCATGTCATCAAAGGTCAACTGAAGAAATGAAACGGAAATAAATACAAAACCATCTCGATAGGGAACTATACCCAGGAACAATTTGTGTGCATTTGGGTTTAATTTCTTTTGTTACATCAAAACAACATGGGTGTTTTCAGGCTATTGCATATACCCTTATATCTCACAGTAATATATTTACGGAAAAAGTGACTTCACTAACATATTTCTCGTGAAATTCAAGCCCAGACCCTCTTCCTATTTAAGCAAATCAATCGATTCAAGATGGTGGCCATCATGAGCATACCCTCCAAAAAGTAGCACCTTCCATCCAGTACCCATTACTGTGTATTTGCTTTTTCCATCACTAACAACAGACAGAATTTGACTTTCATATCATCGATATTTCCCAAAGTAATAGAGGACTAAAGTCTTACGTCAGATCCGGCAGATCGCCATGGTAACCCGCCATGTTACAGTCTAAACAAAAAGGTGCTTAGCAGTAGGTTTGTATAGTGTTCGATATTCAACAACTCGTTTTGGTTTTGTGCTTTGTGACAGATTGTCATTACAATGAAACAGACACTTTTTTTTTCTGTTGAGAACTGAAACTAAAAAAGGAAATGGAAGGAGCAATGTCAGTAAACACATTTATCGCAATTTCAATGAATGCAGTTTTGAATACGTTGCTATGATTATGAGGATAATTCATCGTTAATTGCTGAGTTCTTGATTTAGAGAAAGATGATAATTATATCTAAAAAGCTTAAACTGAGGTTGCTAATTCGGTTATAGTTAAGGACACACACTCAATAACATAAGCACAAGTGCTAAAACGAAACACTTGTAACCTATGTACAGCTGCGTAAATTGATATTATAGATAAAGTATACAAGGTATAGCACAAATTAAGATTTCCAAAGTTAATAGTAACCTTGTATGTGTTTCAGAGAATCATATATTACCGAAAAAAAAGCTACTCATCCCTTCAACTTATTATATTTACAGTTCAAATGTCCGTTCTTGCGCTTTCCCTCGTATGTGCATCTAATCTCAGTCATATGTAAACAAACGTACATGTTTGGACTCCGCAGCATTTTCTATTCTTTCAATCAGTTTCCGCTCGTCACGGAAATAATCAACAGTTCGAAAAATATTTACAGTCATTCCTTCCACAACTGGTTTTCTACCTTTCTGCTATCAAACTTACTGTTTGTTTAAACTTGGCCTCCACCGTTGCTATGGTAACCAACCGGATGTGGCGTCGAGACTTTAGTTCTCCATTGCGCTCGAGTGGTCAAACTTTGCATATGCACATATTTTGACATTGCAGTCATGGCGGAAGGAAAAATATATAATTCTTTTCTGCCCCATCAGTATGTTTGCTTCTCAACGTAGTTCTCAAGCTAGGCCCCAGATCATTATTTTTTATCTAACCTAGCCTACGAAGGCGTGCCTAACATTTAGAGTGACATGTCATTGAATATCACACTTTTTTTTTTTTTTGTATTTTATCTAAATTCTTCTAACAAGGAAACTGTCCCCGGTGGGACACGAAAATTAGCATGAAACTTCCACAGTGCATTGATGATGTGTTCAAATGAACATTCCTGTAGTAGTTCGTTTCGGAGTTTCGCGGAACACGAATTACATACAGAAATTCAACATTTTCAACATATTGTTCTGAACGCCTGAAGAGTAGGTAACACTTATGTGTTGAAATTACGCATTTCTCGTTCACTCTTATATATTCCCATAGATTACACTGAAATGTAATTTATATGTTAGATTAAAGTTATTGATGAAGTTGGCGTGTTAATTGCTCTAATCCCTGCCAATCGCAAACATTATATAAATACAGGGTGACCCAAGGGAAACATCCCATCCCGTTAATTTTGTAACCAGAATGAATCACGACACATGCCCCTTTTAATTTAAAAGAGAACAAACCATCGTGGTCAAGCATTGCACGCTGTCCAATTTTAATGTGATCTAGTGGCAAAAAGTGAAATTTTCTTATATGACAACATGAGTTAAGTAACACATAATGTCAGTGGTCTTTCGGTTCTATTTACAAAAGCGTTATTTGAAAACTTTGCAGGAGATTGCGTTTGCAACTCTCAAATATTATAAAGTGAAACTTGGTACTTGCTAGGCGAGGTAATATTTTACCCTCTTTAACGTTATGAGCGCTCCAACTTCCATCGTTAGTACAAAAGGACTCCTGAAAATAACACTATGATAAATTTAAACGCGCTATATCATGTTTTGTAATCCGATAGTTCCTGTGATGAATACGTCAATGCCGCGAATTTCAGTTCAACATTGTGCGTTGGGAAGGGGAAGCAAGTGGGTTCGAACCCCTCTACCAAACATGGTGACTGAAAATGTGCAGACTTTCTATCAATTTCACGAGTCGAATGTTGAGTTGGTACCATAACTAAAGCCCAATCTACTAACTTCCACTCAGGCCTGTGTCGGGATTTCTCCTGGAAGTCAATTGGTTACAGAATTAATGGGATGCGAAGTATCCATAACCGGATTTCTTTGGGTCACCCTGTATTTATATAATATTCGCATTTGGCAGGGATTAGAGCAATTAATTAACACGTAAACTTCATCAATAACTTTAATCTAACATTTAAATTATCTTCAGTGCAACCTATGGGAATATATGACAATGAATGGGAAATGAACTCTAACACATATGCATGAAGTGTTGCCTACCCTTTAGGTGTTCAGAACAAAATTTAAAAAATATTGAAGTCCTGTAATTCGTGTTCCGCGAAACTCCGAAACGTAATACTACAGGAATATTAATTTGAACACATCATCAATGCACTGTGGAAGTTTCATGCTGATTTTCGTGTCCCACCGGGGACAGTTTCCTTGTAAGTAAAGTTTAACAGTCCTTAACCAACATAAGATGTAATGAACATTGAGAAAAGCACTAGCAAGCGGGAATTTTCTTTCCTTTGTTATAGTAAGGAAAGTTGGCCGTGCAAAGATGAGAGTACGTTTTCATGTTGGATTTGACTGTATTACACAATGTGTCCGAAAAGTCACCGGCCCTGTTGTTTAGGACCGTGTAACTTAAAAGCTAAATGGAATGAGACGAAACGCCTTCTTCAAAAATAAAACCCTGTATGTTGAAAAGAAATATGATACAAACATATTGAATATCATGCACGATTTACTATTAAATAGTCCAAAGGTTGCCAGAGACGAAAAAAAGATTTGTAAATCGGATATATTGAGACACAAAACTCACTGAGGTAAATGTTTGCAACATTTATCAATACCACCGAACAATCTGGATGGCCATCTTTTGATTTTGACGGAGAAAGTACGTTGATGAAGTCTTACAAACATCGCACTAGATTTTCATTGAGCTATTCCCAAAATCCATGTTTTGGCACTATTGCGAGCCACACTTGCAACACTGCTGCTGTCAAGTGCCACTGACAGACGTGTTTCGTCTCTGGCTAAGACACTAAGGCACTTTTGAGGAAAAAGGAGGGAAACATTGTGGGGGGGGGGGGGGGTAGTAGAATTGTAAACTAAAATGAAATGTTACAGGTGAGGACTTCAAGGAAAAATAACTCCATTTTTACTCTACTGTACTGCGTTGAAGCGATGTGTTTAAACTAGAATACACTTTTTAAGTTTGAAGTAGCAAGTCTTCCCAATAGTCTTCCCAGATATCAGCAAATTAGTATGCTTAATAGCACCATTTATTTTCTTTTTATTACAAATCGCGCCATCTTTTACACATGATTAAATTAGTTCACCTGCAAAATAATTAAATAAATAAAATAAAGCACTATCAGAAACTTAGACACTGCTAATGGAATCTTCTTTCATATCACAACCGTACAACGCTATAATATTGTAAACTGCGCGTTCGCACGAAGGTCAAGAAAGGGTTGTCGACACATCTCCTAACTCAAACTTTTGTACCTAAGATAAAACGTTCTCTTACTTTGCACTAAATTCTCGCACTAACGTAAATCGACGTAAGTATGATTTAAAGAGTTATGCCCACTTCATCGCTTCTCGAAAAGGGGGCGTGGTTGTCCCACTTTATCGCTCGTGATGACGAATATGAGTTTTCCTGATTATAAACTCCCATTTCATCGCTCGTAAAATTCACTGTTTTTACTGCTTCAGAATCCCATTAATTATTTTCGCTACTGTACTCTAACTTAACTCTTCCATGACTCGAAACTTTGTTATATTTTAAGTTTCAACACTTAACTCGACCTTTCCACATAAATTATGAGCAACTAAATGTGCTATACTGCTTCAAAATACAATACAATGCTTTATTGGGAATTTTAGCCTAGACTAAACCTATTATTTAGTTTATGATTATAGTAGGCCCTGTATCAATTCCATTGCAAAAGTGGTTTTACAAAAACTACGAAAGGAACATCAGGTACACTTTACCTCCACAAGATGAGATATAATTTCCTGTAGAGATACTAGATTTTAATTTTCTGCATATCTCTATTTCACGTCATAAAAACATATTTTAGCGAAAATCAAACTCTGGAATGGCCTATCGAATAAATATCCACTCCTTTTGCTTAGTAATATTTTGATACTCAATAAAATAAATACTCCGACAATTTGCTATTTTTGGAGCTCAAAATATGTTTAGTTAATTTAATATTTTCCAGTCTTAACCCACATAGCAAAATGACGTCCCAGGGATATCTGACGGATCTCCTGGCAGGATATCGGGACGTCCGTAGGACGTCCTGTTTAAGTCCCGTTTACATCCATGGGACGTATAGTTATAATTAATCCTTCGTATAACTATACGAAGGCATATCCTTTGTATAGTTATAATTAATTAAATAATAATAATAGTAAGGTCGATTTAATTTATAGAAATTCCAGGTAGGTAATCCCGCACGGCTTTCCGGGGGACATCCAGGGGACCTCCATACGGGATGAACTGTTTGTATTGCCCACAGAGTTATCCCACGGACGTCCTTAGGACATCGCTATGGGAGCAGGACCATTCTGACGGTAATGGGATCTAAATGGGACGTTCCAGGGATGTACTCTGCTATGTGGGAAGTGGATAAATAAGTACACAAGTTTTGTTTTACGAAAGTTGCCACTTCAAGAAAAAAAAAAGGGTTAAAATTTTCCGCTCTAGGCTGCAGCCTACACAGCCTATTTAGAAATCCGGCCCTGATTACAACACAGCAAATGCTCTTAAAAAGGTGGTAACTGCAGCGCTTCTTGCACAATCATTTTGTGTAGTGCATCACAAAGTGTCCACTTTTCACTTAATTTCGTTAATTTAGGAGTTATTTACGATAAATAAATAAATAAAACGAGGAATTTGATTTCATGTTAGTCAAGCACCTTAATCTATCATTTTTTTTTCTGTTACCTTCTCAAGTTCTCTGATCGGAAAATGGAGGGAGTTCAGTTCATTGAAAGCACGAGAGGAAAGAGATTGTTGGTTTACGAAGGTTACAAGTTCAAGATCAAAAGAAAATCGGAAAAGATGGTTCGGGCTGTTGGCAATGTGTACATAAATATCGAAAGTCAGACCCATGCAGGGACAATGTCACTATAAATGTGGGTAATGAGATTATTCGTAAGCAGACACATTCTTGCGTTCCCGATGTGGCTGCAATTGAAGATGACATGTGTGAAAACAGTTGCAGAAAAAGGACTAGGGAAGAACTCACACCAGTTCCTAAGATATTTAAGGAGGAATTTGGTAAAGCAAGAGATGGAGGTCTGGATTTTGTTACCAAGATGCCGTCTCTTCCAGGTTACAAGTCCAGCATGTACAGAGCTCGTGCAAAGTCCCTAGGAGTACCGTTGCCAGTGAAATCGACGACCGACATTAGGTTTCCGGAAAACACATTGAAGGCATCAGACGAAGAAAAGTTTGTTCAATTTGAGAGCATTAGTTTCCATAGAAACTGCTGATTTGTTTACTTTTCTTTATATTTTTATATATTCCACGTTTGCAACTGCTGATTTGATTCGAGGTAGTTTCTTCCCTCCGACCGATGAAATGGGAGCTCATAACCATCGTCACCACGAGCGATGAAGTGGGACAAACCACACCCCCTTTACGAGAAGCAATGAAGTGGGACGACACCGATTTAATTGCACAACAAACCCATTAGACCTCCCGTGAGTTTGGCTGACAACGTAATCAAAGTCGGTAGTTTCTGTATCTTGACCTTTTGACGTCAAAGATTTATTGAGAGGAAGGGATGGTAGTATGGTGACAAACAACTGCATCTTGAACTTGCGTCTCGTTGCCACGTTGCAATTGAGGACATTGCCGGAAGAATGGCACATAGCGCAAAAACGCATTTTTGGTAAAAAGCTGAAAAAGATTTAGGTTGAATATTACCAAGGAGTTTGTGAAAGAATGTTTATGCCCTTGACACCAGTATAAAGCGCAGAGAATCAGATTTGAAAACTGTTAACTAACCTCATAGAATTCAAAGTTTGCGTGAAAATATAGCTAAAATTGTGTATTCATGCTATGTGCCCTTTTGACGGCAATCGACGACGGATTTCATGGTGCCACAGCCTAAACGGCTGGAGCTAGAAAAACGAAATGTGGTATGACGGTACATGATCACTATGAAGTTATGAAAATATTACAAAATGTCTCCAAAGACGCCATCTTCGATCCAAAATGGCGGGCCGCAAAAATTAATATTGAACACCGTTTCAGCTAGAGATACGAAATTTGGCATAAAAGTGTATTATCAAGAGTAGTTTAGGAAAATATTACAACATTTTGAAAAAAGTCACTATCTTGAATTCAAAATGGCCACCAATAACATTTTAAACACCGTTCTAGCTATGGCACTAATTTCTCCAATTCACTTTGAATCGAAAAGAATATATTTTTTTGCGGTGACGGGTTAATTCACTTATATTTATGTGTGATATGACTAGACCGATCTTTCTGTCACACTGTGTAAATGATTGTTCTCTGACAGAAAACATCTGAATAAGTTCTACATAAAACACATGGGTGAACCATGAACAAAACTTGATCATTGTCGAGTTGAGGTTTTGTCCGCCAGCAGGGTCCAGGCTCGGACTGGCCAGGGCAGGAGGCAGGCATCCCTGCCGGGACCCTTTCTATATATATATATATATATATATATATATATATATATATA
>JAGDQP010002995.1:87404-98337 GCA_022664845.1 Lepisma saccharinum
ATATATATATATATATATATATATATATATATATACTGTATACAATGAATATTGAATAACATGGAAAGTAAGATAAAACATGTCTGCTGTGTTGGAGCATAGTTACTCGTTGTAGTTTGTTCCGTTCCCAGAGTTCGGTGGCCCCCAGCATTGAATGTAGTTTTGGGGTCCCATTATTGGAATGAAACTAACAGTATTATAAAGTCCTGTTTGGGGCCCTTTGTTTGTGGCCTAGTAAGAATATATTTCAACAATATGAAGAATGGGGCCCCAGCATTACCACGCGTAATTGAAGCTGACAGCTTTATGAAGAAAAGACCCCCCCCCCTCCGCCCCATCGCAAAGGTTTTACAAGACTCTGTTATAACTTGTACTAATAACTTTAAAGTGGAAAATTATTATGAGATTTTGAATTTAGCAGTAAACAGAGTGGATGAAAGGTTTGAACCTCCTTCTGAATTACTTAAGGATTTGCGGTTGCTAGATAGGGCTCAACTATCGAAAGAGCTTGTACAATTCGCAAACATGTACGAAGCTTTATCTGTTGGTGTCGTACGTAACCTTAAAAAAAAAGTGGACAAACTACCAAACAGGGATGCATCGAAGGAGATTTCAATGATGAAGACTCCGAAGAAAAAGAAGGGCAAGAAAGTGTGAAAACTGATGGAGCTTGTGGCACATGCTTATCCTGTGCAGCAGTTATTCTTTTTGGCTTTATACAACAGACGAGTTCATTAAGTGCACTCGATGTCGCCTATAAATATGCCTTAACGTTACCATGTACACAAGTGTGCTGCGAACGAGTATTCTCAGAACTGAAATTAATTAAAACGAAATTGCGCTCTCTCCTGTCTCAGACCATATTGGAAACGTTTATGTTAATCAGCATGGAATATGATGCCTCTAGTATTATCGATGTTGGAAAGGTGTTAGAAGAGCTCTGTGAATCTTCCGTAGAACTGGAGAGGTTGTTGCGCTGTTAACTTAGAGAGTGGTTAGCTTCTTATGTTTCCTTTAATTAACTTTGAGTCTACCAGCAGTGTCATAATATGATTCAGTAATATGTTTTATATACTTTAATACTTAGAATAAACTATATGCCTGTGTGTTTATAACAGCTTTTGGTTTCCTAGAGACATATAGACTATAAATAAAATTTGGTACACATATACATTAGGAAACAAGATAAAATCTTAAAATGTTTCAACATATAATTGAAGGATTTTGTGCGTCCACTGAAACAACATTCGTGAAGCAACCACTTCATCTTTGTGTTATAACTATTCATAATACTCGATCTGTGAGTATTAACTATAATTTCAGGTTATATTAATAACGTTTCAGTTAGCATTTTATCAAACCCCATTGGAAATAGGGTGTCATAACAATAAGAAGAATAAAAAAAAAAGAAGATGAAACTTAGTATACTTTGTGAGGCTCCTACATGCTACATGGGAAGGAAAGATGGGGCCCTCCAAGTGAGGCTCCTGCCGGGGCCATATATCCCCCAGTCCGAGACTGGCAGGGTCCGAAAGCAAGACGACAGTTTTCACTTGCGGAAACTTTTCTACATATTTCTTTCTACCAAGCTAACAAATAGAGAAATTGACTTGAAATTTGCAGGACATGTATAAAAAACATAGCGGCTCGTTTAACGCGATTGCCGGAGAGAGGGCACATAGGCAATTAGTACGACGAGTCTTTTAGAAATTAAAGCATATTTATTTGTGAATGAATTCGTATTCTTGAATGACATTTCATGTTTCAAAAAGTTATTCAATTGAGCTTGTTTTAAAATGGCCTTTAGGCATCTTTGGCCCAGGCCGTAAATTAATCCCAACACTAGAACGAAATTACCTTCTCAGCTTATGATCCATAATACTGCTTTATTTCAGAAGACAATTACACGAAGAGGAGAGCAATTCTTTAAGAAATGAAGTCTCTAAGAAGCTATTTCTCTTTTATAAAATCTCTGTGCGATCTCCTTATAAACCGTATTTATTAGAAGGTGAAAGAATACTAAAAAGCCAATCAGAATGAGCATTCTTCCGAGGAAGGGGATTGGAATGGAAGCGACAAGGCTTTTGTCTAGATATCATCCTCTCATTTGTCTATAGAGCACTGGAAACTCCAGTCAGGTCGATCAGTGGTAGAATTGGAACCTGCGTGAATCACTAGTGATTATGAATGAATGGTTATATGAATATCTTCAAATAACGGACATGAATTAATTTACATGGTCTACACAGTTTTATGGTATCTTGCAGAAAAAAATCTTTACCAGCAAAATTGATTTCTCAGGAGGAAGTATAAACAATGTAAAAAACAATTAACCCGGCGATAAGAACTTTTAACACACCGTTAACTTCAATATTAATCGGAACACGATATAGGTCTATTTAATTACTTTTATCACATTATTCTGAGCTAATTTATGTCCAAATCTCATTGTCAAAGAAAAGAGACCCTTTCAGCAGAACACCACTGAATGATAGACGAGACATAAACTACCCTCGATTGAATGAGTGAATGAACTTCTGAACACATCAATATACCTTACATACTGTATATGAATTACTTTGGACAACCTTTTCAAAGACTCTTGATAGTTTAGGCCCAATTATATGTATGAATAAATGACCTTTGACAGAGAGAAATTTCAATTTTATTTTTAGGACTTTAGGCAAATGTAGCTCATGCCAGGTACGGTTGTGGAAGGAAGTAGGCCAGGCTATACTTTTGAGTTACCATATCGCCATTTGCCTGGAAAGACTGACGAAATACCTGTTAGGATAGCCTACCTCAGGATCGATCCCAAGACCTTTCGAGTGCGAAGTTAACGCTCTACTAACTCAGCTACGGCCACTCGAATAACCTATTGAACGAAAGAATATTGTTATGAAAGACCTGATTTTACACAAATTAATCTTGAACATTCGCACGCAGTCGTCGTCTTTTTCGTTTTCTTCTTGTTTTTTGGTTGAGAAAAAAGGTGGTGGAGCTCTTAGTCGCAGGCTCCAATTTAAGGTTCCGGAGATGTTCACAAAACAGATTTAGGCAATTTGTTTCCTTCTCCTTGAGGTTCAAACTCACTAGCATCAATTGCTAACAGGCGAATACAAACTACTTGACAATTTTATTAATTCAAATCAGTTTGCCAATTTTTTTTTAACATTTCGAATCTCGAAAAAGAAAAGTTGTCGAAACACGAATTCGGCGCTTTCCAAAAAACACTGCAGTTGAATGTACTATCTAAACACACGGTGGGAAGGGCGGGGGGTTATCAACCTGATGTAGACTCTTTCTCTGGTTCAAGGAAATCGACCACATTCTTGATAATTTTACAGGCTTCGCTCGTATACGACATTCCAAACACGATCCTCAATGGACAAAAACAAAACAATGAATGACAAACTGGCAATGTAGTGAGCGCTATTCCCTTGTTTTTCTCAGAAGGAAAAAAAAATATTTTTTTGCAATTATGGTATTTGGGGGTGATATCAGTGCGTCTTGCAGTTTTTCTCAAGATAAATACGTCTTTCTGAGGGCAGGGCAGGAAGCGGCAAGGTCCACTGACCCCACCCCTACGACTACGCTCTACTCCATAACATCGAGCATCATAACAGATTACCTAATGACAACAACAATCGTCAGAGCCACACGGTACAAGACAGAAAAACGTCTTTATGTGACAGGAATTGAAATACTTAATTTGTAATAACTGTAGGAAAGGTTCTTATATGTTCTTTAAAAAAAATGTTCTTCATAAACTAGGCAAGAAAAACAATTTGTAGAAATAAGAACATTAAAAATAAAAGTGAAATATTGAGGGGGTTACGCCTCCTCAAAGAAAATATTGGGTGGAGACTGAAGAGGTTCCCAGGTTCCGGCGCCTTTGATTTTGAGATATTCTTCCGTTCATCAGTGTTTCTTTATCGGATTTTAAGTGAAAGATAGCCATAGTTGTCTACCAATCTTAGCCTCGTTGTCCTCCATTGGACGTAAAAAAAGACTCGTTCGGAGCTGAAAAGATCACTTTGAGAATCGACGCCAGAACCATCTTTTATTGTTAACGTGAACTAGAGTGGATCGCGTATAAATAAAAAGAAAGCGAAATTTCTGAGCCCTGCGGTCCTCGTCCCACCTGACCGCCCCCCTTACATCAACACAACGAGGTAAAATGTGATATCATTTTTTCAGTGTTGCAAATTTGGTATATTTTTAATGACACTTCGACGGTTTATTGAATATTTGATATTCTCTCAGAGATGGTACACATTGTGAAACACATAAGATAGCACTTCGAAATGGAAATCTTGTATATTACCAACGGGATATCAAGTTTATTTTCTCTAAATAACTGAAAATAGCTTTATTGTATGCTCCTAGTCATGATAAACTTTACGTGTGAAGCACGGAACTCAGTGTTGCAAACTATGAATATATATTATACCAAATTTCACTTTGCATATGTTGATTTTCCATGTTTGACCTGATACAATATTTCCAGTTTAAAAGGCTATCGTATGCGCTTCACAATGATTATACTGGAGAATAATAAATATTCAATAAACCGTCGCAGTCCCATTAAAAATGACAGGTTCGCAACACTGAAAAACTGATGATATCACATCTTAACTTATATATGACACACATATGTGCCCCATATTAATTTAAATCAACTATCAGATGCTAAAAAAATACTTTAATGCATGCCTTATGATTTACGGCGAAATATTATTTTTATTTAACATTGTACGTAACAAAAAAAGTCGATTTTGGGTTCCAAATTGGTACCGCTGTATCTCGACGACAACGAACTGAAATTCGACAAATGACAAAGATACTTTTTTTTTTCTGTTTTGATGTGAAGAATTCATCTCCGAAGTTTGACTGTCGAATCCGGTTTCTGTGATCCAAACAACAAAATTCAAATTTGGATTTTTCAAAAGAACCTTAAATTTCTGTCAGTTTTGGAGTTTGGCAACATTTATTTATTTATTTATTTATTACGTATGTCGTATAGCGTTGAGATCTGTTTCCAGTGGATGTTCTGCTTTCAGAGCGCACTTCTCGATAGTGTCATTTGTAAGTCTATTCTTAAATACGTTGGCTTGTGTCGTATTCTTGTTAAGAATAATACTTACTTACTCTATGGCTTACGGAACTCACAAGTTCATCGCTGGAGTAACAAATCATCTCCATAGGATTCTATCCTGAGTAACATCAAGCCAGTTATATTGTTGAGAATTAAAGTTTCTTTTATTCAAAATCACACAAATCAGTAGCTTTTATTAGCCTAACGTCCTCAGGTCTCAATTATTGTAGAAACAAGCCGGACATCGATCATTCCGTGCAACTGTGGCTCTAAATTCATTTAGTACTACTCTAGAAAATGCATTTAGTGTGTTTTAGCGTGTGCCCATTAAATTAGCTCTCATTCTACACTTCGCTAAAGCGTGCAATTAAATAAACCTGTAGTTCAGTGACATCTATCGAGAACTTTGAAAGTCTTTCAGCAGCTGGATAAAAGATGGCGGTAGATGACGATCACAACTATTACAAGTTGGTTTTTGGTATAGTTTACCATTTATATAACTACCCCCTTATCTGCCACTCTTTTATTCATTATAGATTTACTTCGTTCGTTTGTTTTTAACCCTAGAAAGGTAGGGTTCTCGGCATGTAAGTTAAAGTCTATAACGAAGGGCAAATCATGGTATTGTAATGCCCATTTATTATTATATTGTTTTAGGTACATTTTAATTGTTCTTTTGAAACAATGCACTCACTACCATTACAAAATAATTTTATTTGACTAAATGAATAATACGAATATACAAGTGGAGTTAAAAGCTTATATATTTCAGAGCTTCTGTACAAACAGTTTTCAATTAAAAAATTACTCTTTGCCTACAAGTTTGTAGAAGAGAAAAGTCTACTGAATATGAGAGTGGCAAAGTTGCACACTGGCATTTGGGTGCAGTCGGGACAAATCGTCTTCTGGTGCTCTCCACATATCGCCTTTCCACATTGGCAGGGAGTAGTGGTCATCCTCTTTTTCTTTACATCACAAAAAAGCATAGTATTTTGTTGCTCCTCTTCGGTTACAAATTGGTGGTGCCCCCTGTAGTCTCCCACGACCTTTTCATCTGTCATCCTTAAGTCTCGACTCAGTGTTCTTTCCCTTAGTCTTGCCTCTTACCACGATCTTGTTAACTGTTTGTGTAGGTCTATGCAAAAGTCTTGCCTTGACATTGGTTTGGAATTCACTCCATTTATCCTGAAATTGTTGTGAAGATAAATTACGCTCCATTTCACCAGACTGATGTTCATCATGTTAGAAAAGAAACAAGGGTGGTCATGTTTTTGTTCTACGACCACAGTTTATGTGTTGACAGATTTGGTCCATGCTGTCAACAGCACCCTTTGTAACATTATATGCCATTATCATCTCCGGTTTGCTGTGCCATCATTCAGAGTGACGTCATCATTCATTGTGCTCAATAAGCACACCATCTTCTTCCAGTTTGGTTTGTAGGAGACTGCTATGAGGTATTTGTCAAACAGAAACATTGAAGATCCTGTTTGCCGATTCTGAAATTCCTTAACAGTAAATTTGTTTCTAAATTCTGATTTATTTATCTTCACAGTTGCAATTACTGTCAGGTTCTTTTGGAAAAGTTCTTTGAGCAGTGAGACGCTAGAGAACCAACTGTCCATGGTGATGTTCCTGTTTGAATATTCAGTGGTTTTTATCAGCTCGTTCACAAAATAATCAGTAACTGGAGATTTGCTGGCACTGTTCCTTTCCCCAAATAAACCTTCGCATCAACCATATATTTGGTTGCATTGTCACACATCATAACAATTTTAATCTCATACTTATTGGACTTCGAAGGAATGTACATTCGGAAAAGCCATCTCCCTCAAATCCAACAAGTTGCTCATCAATGGCCAAGTACGACCCAGGCTTGTAGTTTTCTCTACATCTTTGCAAAAGAGGCTTCCGAAGGCCAGGCACAGCTGCCAGTTTATCGTTTTCCTTCCTTTCGTCTCTTGTTACTTTACCATCAAATCTGAGACATTTTATCAACAATTTAAATCTCCTTTCTGACATGGTTGCCTTGTAGCGATCTCCACATAAAGTCGTATCGAACATATTTTTTTCTTTGGTGGCCAGATGATTGTGTTTGAGGACACCAGCTAGACCTAATATCCCTTTTAGTGTTGCAAGTTCTATCATACAAACGTTTCTCACGGTTTCTTCAGGTGTTTTGTACTTCTGCTGCTGTTGTTCAATTTCTTTATTGGTATATTGAAGAATAGTCACAAGAATTTCGTCACAATAAAACAGTTCAAATCATTGCAGACAATAGGTGGTTTGACGGGACTTGATTGCTGCTATGGGTCCTGGCCTTATATGAATAACATTGTTGATTGTGTCTTCCCCTTGTTCTGTTGAGATTTCGTATTCCAAAAGTATCTTTCTTGTCCTTCATTGTTTCTTCTTGCAGTTTTATAACAGTTCCGATAGTTTTTCCCTCGCCATTTTTGGTGCGCTTGGCTTTATTTCTTTACTTTCATTTGAAAGAGTGTTGTTTTCTTTTCCGAGGCTGTTCTGGTGTAATAGAAATTTCAATATTTTGTACTGCTTCTACTTCCAAAGATCTAAGTCAGAATCTTAGCGTGAATGGGCTCTTGGTGTTTATATGGTTTTATATCTATAGACTCTTTATGGTGATTTAATTATGGCCTCTTGTATCAATAAGCTCTTTCTAATGCCTCTCGAGATACGTCATTCCTCAACTCGACATATAGAGTCAATATATCTTCATCCTTCATCTTCTTCCTCATCTCAATACTTGTTTAGTTTGAAATGTCCTAACGAAATTCAGAACTCTTCCAGAGGGCGATGTATTCCACCTACTAAAACTTGTAGTCTTGATCCACAACGTTTAACATTACAATTCCAAGAGGGAGATGTGGCAATATTTTCACTCTGTTGCCAAGTACTTGTGGCTTACCGCAACTGAGCTTCACATTAATACAAGGGGCCTTCTATAATGAATACAACACATACGTACCATCCAAACCATCATGAGTTACCGATTGTTTCACAACTGGAACAAGAAACCTATTCTTTCCGCAGTCGTTGTACTAGCTCTTTTTGACTACGACAGCTCTGCTTCCTTTGTTGCTACAAGTTCAACCACAGCCATAAGCCATATGTGGCTGTCATCATGGCCACTTTCTTCCACTTTATTCCTTTTCTTTCCTGCTTTTGTACTACTACCTCTTCTTCCTCCTTCTCCTCTTCTCTCTCCTGGGCTACTTTTTTCCCTCGTTCCTGGACGTTTTCTGTTGTTTCAGGTTGTAGTTCTTCTTTGTCTTTCTCTGTTAACCTTCCGCTTTTCAGTAGATAGTAATACAATTTCGTCTTTTGGCATCTTAGGTCCTGTCGCAATTTCGGCAATTCCTCCCTCATTGATTTTTCTGTCTCTAGATCAGATTTTGCCAGTGGAGAAGCAGGAGTAATTGTGGGTCGAGGCTCTCGAGGGGACCTTTTCGTCAAATCAATCGACTGTATTTCTTGTTCTGTTTCTTGAATCGTTTGCTCCATTATACGATGGTCAACCTCCTTGTATGCTATTTTGCTCTTCAAAAATCTAATGTCCTGCCTCATTTTCTTTTCAACGGGGTCAGGTTTCCGAAATCCTTGACTAGTGGAAGGCAAGGGAGGATCATCGGGATTCTGTGTTGCACTATTGCACTGTACTTGCCCAGTAGTGGACGGCGGATGTCGTCGTCCTGTAGATGTAGAGCGATTCGATTTTTTACCTTTGTTCATAGAGCCCCCTGGAGCAGCCCCCCGCCGGAGATCCGAATGGGGGGCTATTTTACCTCCGGAACTCTTTACCCCAGAAGACTCCATGACCCTCGCCGCCGGGACCTCCACTCAGCGATCACAGTTAAAGGGGTTTATAAGGGACCGGCGACGGGCCTCCTTCCCTTTAACTCACGCTGGTCTCTTAGGTCTTGTTTAGGGAAGATTTAAGAAATTAGAATAATCAAGAAATTTACCAATGCATCTGGTAAGGTCTTTGCCGGGTCACCAGGATGCATAAATTCTCAAAGGATAGAAAGAGTCTTCTGCGCAAAGATTTAAACCCGCTAAAATTCAGACGTTGCAGAGGGAGACTGGTTCATATCTGCCAGGAGACTATTTGGAAGAATAGTAACTGACTGCTGACGTAGAAGATTAAAAAGAAACTCAATTGGAAGCTGATGAGGCGTAATGAGGATGTACTGAAGAGAGAAGACAGAAGAAGAAGAAAGAATAATTGGAACGTTGTCTTCGAAAGATATAAAACTAAGAATGTAGATAAAGTCCCCTTCCATGTGAAAGGCATGCTGATTTTTTGTAGTATAGTAACGGAGTATAGCATAATGAATTTCTGGGTCTGGGTCAAAATGTGACTAAAGATTTTTACAGGGATGTTCAACAGAGACTGCGGGATGATGTTCGTTGAAACATTGGCCTCTGGACAGTCTCCATCACGATAATGCTCCATGTATTGCGCCAACACTGGTATTGGACTTCTTAGCTAATATAAACTTTTCTCTGTGTGTGCTGTGGTACCATCTTGTTGGAACCACATTTGCTGCTTGTTGATTCTTCGTCTGCGTAGTTCCCGAAACTGCTAAGCATTTCGACATAGCGCGATGAAATATCTGGTGTAGTAAAAAGTAATCCATTATTTGCCAATAGATGGCTTCAGTGATCTGTATCTCGCGTTGTATAAGTCCGATCGGGTTCAACGAGATGGCGTTCAAACGGTGAGATTGCGTGCTACAAACACTGTTCAGATAGTTGTGATGAGTTGACTCAGTGTTGTGTGAGCGCGCGTCAAAATGGACACTAACAAAGAGAAAATACGCTATATTTTACAGTTTTTCTTCAATAAAGGCGAAAACGCAAGCCAGGTGGCTACAAATGTGAATAGTGTTTATGGTCCTGATACTGTAACAGTCAATCACGCGCAATTTTGGTTTCGTCGATTCCGTTCCGGTAATTTTGACGTCAAAGATGTACCACGCACTGGAAGGCCAAATGTCGAACATGTCGATAAAATCATGGACATTGTCGCGTCCGACCGTCATGTAAGCACTGTTTCGATTGCCCAAGAGCTAAACATTACACAAAAAACCGTGTGGAACCATTTGCATAAGGCTGGATATACAAAGAAGCTTGATGTATGGGTGCCACACGAGTTAACGCAAAAAAACCTCATGGACCGAATTTCCATCTGCGAATCGTTGCTGAATCGCAACAAAAGCGACCCATTTCTGAAGCAGTTGGTGACTGGTGATGAAAAGTGGATCACTTACGACAACGTCACGCTAAAACGGTCGTGGTCGAAGCGCGGTGCGCCGGCGCAAACGGTGCCCAAGCCAGGATTGACGGCCAGGAAGGTTTTGCTGTGTGTTTGGTGGGATTGGCAGGGAATTATTATCTACTATGAGCTGCTCCCCTAAGGCCAAACCCTTAACTCGGAACTATACTGTCAACAATTGGACCGTCTGAAGGCAGCAATCGCCCAGAAGCGGCCAGCTTTGGCCAATAGGAGAGGCATTGTGTTCCACCAGGACAACGCCAGGCCACACACATCGATAGTGACTCGCCAGAAGCTCCGGGAGCTTGGTTGGGAGGTTCTTATGCATCCACCTTATAGTCCGGACCTGACACCGAGTGATTACCATCTGTTCCTGTCCATGGCGAACACGTTTGCTGGTGAAAAATTCGCTTCAAGAAAGGCTTGTGAAAATCGACTGTCTCAATTTTTTGCCAATAGAGACAAGGCCTTCTATGAGAGAGGCATCATGATATTACCTTCCAAATGGCAACACGTTATCGAACAAAACGGCGCAT
>JAGDQP010002996.1:0-12319 GCA_022664845.1 Lepisma saccharinum
GACAAACTTCTTAATGTACACAACGGGGAACAAACAGAGGAATTTGAAATCCATACCGCAGAACCGTGGATTCCCGAACCGAGCGAGATTGAGATCGAAATGTCGGTAAAGAAATTTAAAATTTTCAAATCGCCAAGAATATAAAATATTCCAGCCGAATTAACTAAATCTGGAGGAACGGCACTAATCAAGGAACTACATAAATTGATACGTGCTATTTGGAGAAAGGAGCTTCCAAAGGAAAGGAAAACCTCAATAATAGTTCCGATTTACAAAAAAAAAAAAAAAAAAAAAAAAAACGATAAATCGGACTGTAATAATTACCACGGAATCTCGTTACTTCCAACCTGTTACAAGGTATTAAGTAATATTCTGTTAACACGCCTAAGTGTATACGTAGATGAAATAATTGGAGATCACCAATGTGGATTTAGAAGGAATAGATCCACGTTGGACCAGATTTTCGCCTTGAGACAAATTTTGGAGAAGAAATGGGAATACAATGGGTCTGTTCACCAGCTATTCATTGATTTCAAGAAAGCATATGATTCTGTCAAAAGGGAAAAGTTATACAGTTTCCTGATACGATTTGAAATTCCGATAAAATTGGTTCAGCTAGTAAAGATGTGTCTCAGCGACCCCATAAACAGAGTACGGATAGGTAATAATATGTCAGATAGTTTCAAGATTCGCAACGGATTAAAACAAGGTGATGCCTTGTCACCACTACTGTTTAACTTTGCGTTAGAATATACGATATTAAAAATCAAAGGAGACAAAAAAGGGCTATCATTGAATGGTTTGAATCAACTGTTCGTATACGCGGATGATGTAGATTTAATAGGGGACGATATAGATGCACTACAAAGCAACATTGATGTCTTAGTAGAAGCGTGCGATGAGATAGGTTTACATGTAAACTTAGATAAAACAAAATACATAACAAACCGAAACACAGGGAATAAAGGAAATAAAAACATAACAATTAGGGATTAAGTCATAGAGAAAGTAAACAAATTTAAATACATGGGAGCATACGTAACAAGCAAAAGTGAGGTCACGGAAGAAATAAAAAGTCGCCTAGTATCGGGGAACGCATGTTTGTATTCAGTCCAAAAACTTCTAACATCGCGTTTTATATCAAGGAAATGGAAATTGAAAATATACAGAACGGTTATTCTGCCGGTAATACTTTACGGCTGCGAAAGTTGGAGTACGACCCTAGGAGATGAACATAAATTACGCGTGTTTGAAAATAAGGTTTTGAGAAAGATATACGGGCCGAAACGGGACGTGATGATTGGAGAATGGAGGAGACTACATAATGAGGAACTCCACGGACGGTACGATTCACCAGATGTTTTAAAAATAATGAAATCGCGACGACTAAGGTGGGAAGGCCGGATGGAAGGAGACCATTGAGAAGACCGAGACGTCGTTGGGAGAACAATATTAGAAGATATCTTCTAGAAGTAGGTGTTCGTGATGAAAACTGGCTTGATCTTGCCCAGGATAGAATCCAATGGCGAGCTTTGTTATTGCGGCGATGACCTTGCAAGTTCCATAAGCCATAGAGTTAGTTAGTTATTCCGTTCAGACATTCTAGAACAGTGGTTTTCAAAAATAATCGTGTGACCACAATACTACTTCTACTGCTAATAATAATAATAATAATAATAATAATAATAATAATAATAATAATAAACTCGTTGAATTTAATACACAGTTGCATTAGTAGAATCCAAATGGTACTCCTGTAAATGCAACTGCTCGTGGTAGGTTTTTGGTAGGCAAATATGAAATTAATATAGGCTAAAGATTTTGTGGCCGCCAAAGGAGTGCTTAGTGGCTGCATTTCATGAACGCTGCTCTAGAATAGAAACGCTTAGCTTTAGGTCATACAGGAAAGAAGAAAGCATTAATTTTTCCATAGGAATAGACAATCATTTCGGTTTTTGTGTAACACCAAGGAAGAGCGGAAGAAAAATGTGAACTATTAGTAGCGTGTTGTGCTTCAAAATTGAAGTTATATTAGAAACAAAAAATGGTCTTTTGTTGTTGCGAAAGCGTTTTCTCTGCTTAAGAACTGCGTCAATGCTTCTGGAGTGTGGAAGAAGGATGACTTCTTTGTGTGAAGGATAGTCCGTTTTAAGAGGAAAGTAGGGAAAGACATCTGTGGCAAATTTGTTGAATGAAGCTGGAGAAATTCTCAACAAAGGCGTGAATTTATCTTGAAAACAAGGGCAATTCCTTTCTTTGTTCCTTTCTCTAAAACTAAAAGAAAGGGCTAAAGCAATTGGCGCAGTACTTTCCCCCTCCGTCTCCTTTTCAGTGCTGAAATTCGTTTTTCAACATCAATAGCTAAGCACTTCATACATCCACAGAAGGCCCAAAAGTAGAAAACTACTAAGATCTGCTCTATATCGGTGTTGACTAAAAGCAGTTGTTTCACCATTTCTGAACGTTGTTCCAAGCAGAACATAAAAATGATGTATGTATTTAATGACAAGTATTATTAAATGGTGTACATATTTGTAGGAAGATACTACACACTCATATTCATAGAATTTTTTTTTTTTTAAGTCCAAAGAGAATAAAAAAATTGACAATATTGAATCAAGTTACGTTGGAATTGATTTTTATTAAATACCTTAAAGCATCTAAGACTCAGGCCGGGATAGGGGAGGCAAAAGGATGCTGGAAGGTATTGGCCAGCACCCAAGTTAAAGGTACCTGCCTGCTGTGACTGAATAAGAGCCGTGGAGAAATCGGTCAGGATGGTTGGGCGCTGCGATTGAACCCGCGACCTCCCGAATGCAAAGCCAACGCGCTACCACTTAGCATCGACCGCCCGGTAAGTTATATTGAAATCAGAACAAGTAAAATACTTCTTTCCAATCTATTTAATGTGTGTCCAGGATGTCCAGTTTCAAATATTATCTAATAGGCCATTTTCTATGAAGTTGAGTGTACATATTATGTTTAATGTTAGCATATTATATCAACACAAAAAAATCGTCCCTATTCTGAACCAATCTTATTTTTGTCATACAATGAAATACATTACAACAAATTAATGGAGAATAGACTTCAATGTATTTTGTTGGTAAGGCTCCGAAATATTAAGATAATATAAAGATCATCTTCAGACTGTCACGTGCCCACACCACTTACTGTATACAGAACAATTTTCTTAACACTTCCGAATTTTCTTGTTTTATTGGTAATATTTTGGTTCGTAACAAAACTTTTTGGCTAATTTTCAGCCTTCACCAGATTCAGATTTAACAAAAATAATTATACCAGCGACTGCTTTTCAAATCCAGTCAATGAAGAACTAGTATAGTTATTTTCTTATGAATTCACTATAGTAAATATGATATGAATTAGTTAATACAATGAACACTGAAGCATATTAAATTGTTGCTAACTGAATCGCGTCGCCAGCCTTGTCAACACTTTTGTTTAAAGTTAGTTATTAAAGTAACTAAGGCACCAACGACTTCCGTCTTACTACGTGGATTCATCATTTTCATAAACCGTAATATACAGTGAGTTCCCTCAACCATGCACAGCAAAGACCCATCACGTAACTAACAACTGTTACGCATTGTTCTAGTAGACTATATGCACTGTAAGTTAGGTTAGTCATATATAACTTCTCCGTGCAAACAAGTATACTATTAATACTTGTCATATTAGTTCTGATCAAGAATTTCGAACACTAGTCTTAGTATCCAGTATAACACAATATACTATCTGATACTACTAGTATTTACCAAGAAACTAGCTCGCAATAATAATTCATAAACTCCCTCCCTCAAATATTATTTATCCTCAACTAAGCGACATATTCACCAGAAGACCCACTCAAAATGTATTAATACATTCAATGTATTTCATTTCCGAAGACCATAGACTAATAATTATCTAGTTTTATATCTTCTTATAGGTAGAAAACAATTAAAACCTGGCGTGACAGTCAAGATATTTTAGTTTAATTCAGAGATCCTCACCACCGAGTAAGACTGAAAAGTGGTATTATGCGTAATCGAACTAAGCCTGTCAAACAGGATAATGGTTAATAGACAACAATTTAGGTATTAATGTTATCACTTCACTTGCTATTTAGTGCACGATTTCTGTGTCCAACTCGTCTTAATTTTAGTTTCTGACTGCCATCTCTCCCTTCAATCATACATTTTGTCACTCCTGTTTCAAGTAATTTTCACAAGGATTTTAACTAATTGTTGTTGCCATCAGCAATTGGTTGGTGAAATTTCTTCCTCGCCAATCTATTGGAAAATTAGTAGCAGCTAGTTCATGCGTTTCAAGCAACTGTCAGTGTAAAATGCTTTTATCGTACCGCGCAGGGAAAAAAGAAGATAAACAATTTAATGTTTCTTTTTCTCATAGCGAGTGAAAGACAATGGCGAGCTCTCAATTTAGTAAATGGAACCAAGGTACATCGATCTGGTGCGAAAGGGAAAAAGAAGGCTCCTGACAGCTCTACAATCCAATCATGCCGCACTACGAAATCATGTTTGTCGTGAGAGCCATTGGTTTTTCTGTAGATGCATCATGGGAAAGGGTTGGAGATGTATTAATTGATTTTTTTTTTTTTTTTTTCTGGACAGATCTATCTTCTTGGACAATAGGCATATACTTTGCTTAATCCATGGTTAAAAATGGAAGTGCTTTCTCTCGTTTGCATTATATTTTTTATAAATGAAGTTTGTCAGTTTGTGTGAATCGCTTTCGCGTTGTTTGAAACTGCGTGCTTTCTTTGTGTGTTCACTTACTGTAATTATTTTCTTGTCGGTGTTTGCACGTTCAGCAGTCTGAAAGGTATTGAGTCTTCATTGGATTATCCGTGATAGAATTGAATCACAACACACCACCACAAAAGACAGTCGCACACAGAAATGTTGTGGCTAATGTCTTTGTCCAATTAGTTGAAAGGGAGGAAGTAAAATATGAGATTCACGGATGAGTTTGTTCATTTCTTGTTTCAGCAATAAGATGAAAGGGGTATGAAGGTATGAGTTTCACGTAGTGCGTACTTTTTGTTGCTTCATTATACAATACAATATATCGAAATTTTGGGGAGGCTGAGTGAAGGGAACGCTTTTGTTGTAATTGTGGGGTGCTTGTCACCACAGTAACTTCAGAAACAGTTGATTGGTTACAACCGAATTTGACAAGAATATATATTAAGAATTATTTTCAATCTGTATAATTCAAATTTATAACGAAGTTTTTAAGGAGTTCCTCAGACAATAAAATTATACTTTTCGTAGGGAATTCCTTTTTGCAGGAGATTCAGATTTTTTGTCAGTTGCAAATCTGGGATGCATTATTATCCGTCGGAGAAGACTTCTCTTCTCTGATGAGGGACTAATATCTATGTTGCAACAGGAAGAAGAATAAAGCATATTAAAGAATGAATTAACTTATGGCGCTGTTTTTTTTACCTGATAATATATTTGGTTTCTTTGCCTATTGAATATCTTCAGATTGCGTGTCCATTTCAGTTGGATCTTGGTATATGTACATCTATCAATACGATTGTGTGAAGCTGAACGTACTGGCTCACCAGAACCATGCTGATCTCGTAATCTAACTAACGTTATCCGCAGATGCCGAGATGGAAACTTTAAGTCAAAGGTTGTTAGCTTTCCCCATCGCCTTTCCCATGAAAATGGCTAAGTATATGACTTAAGTTGCTGTTGAGTGCATAGACGTAAAGTTTCAATACGGTAGTGAAAAGTCAAAGCACTTTATTGAGAATCTGAGACCTTGTTGATTTTTTTGCCATTTTGTTCTTTGAGGATGCTATTAACATTGAATAAAGACGTTTAAATAAAATCGGAATGTGATTAGCCTCTATTATATACGTACTGAACAAGAAAAAACATCCTACTGAATAGGTGAGAAAGATAAAAAACATTCGAAGGAGAATCGACTCGGGCATTCAATTTCTTCATTAGAAGTCCTGGTTACAAATCCGATGACGGTCCATTAAACGGAGTGGTCCGGTGCCCACTTTTACAAACTGTATTTCCAGCAAAAAGAAGTTCACAGGCTCGTTTGATGATGATCTGGCAACTGATATCGTAATATTTTTCTTACTCTTCTGCGCATTCACCATTAATCATTATTACACAGATTTCCATGAAAAACGTTTGGCAGATGGTAGCGGATTTCTGTAACATACTAAGTTAAAACAGTGTACAGTATTCCGTATCCGATTTTTTTTTATTTTTTTATTTCTTTGCAGTGATCTTAGTTTATTGTTGAAGTTAATTTTCGAGACAATCTAAGTACTGTAGAAACAGCAAACAGTTTACGAGGTCCCTGTTCACCTCAGTAGAAGTAATTCCCTGGTTGATTCTCGGCGATGGTTAAAGGTCAGAGTTCAGCTTTGAAAATAGCGAGTTTAATCTCCCTCTTTTCGTTCCCCCTCCCTCTCTCTCTCTCTCTCTCTCTCTCTCTCTCTCTCTCTCTCTCATATACATATATATAAGATACTTAAAACAGAATTTATCGTATTCCTTCTGAATTACGTTGTCACTTTCCATATCTTTATACACAGAGGTTTCAAAGAATAACTAATCTGGATTTAGAAATTGCTAGATGTTGAATATAATCCTTTGATCGTAGGTTTTAAAGGCTTGAACTGAATTTCTAGGATTTTCTGCTAAAGATTCAGTCTCTAGAATAGGTTTCTTTTATAATATATTTTATTTCCTGGAATCGACTATGAATGGGGATATTAAGTTTTGATGTTCATCGCGGTGCTACTCTTTGAAAAATAAAGCGGCAAGAGCTTGCCTAAAGGTTTTCGAGTCTTTAGCCTTTAATCCGGTACATTGATTTTGAAAACGTGGGCGAATTCTTGAGATATACACTTCCTTCTAATGTAGATTTTAAACATAATTTATGAACCTGTTTTTATTGAAGTAACTTAGAGAGTTACCAAAAGGGTATGACTGAAGCTGAGGAAATAGTGTCATAATATAGTATAAGTTTCGTAGTTTAGTTTTTGTAATTTTGGAGAGAGACAAAAGATTCATTGTGATGTCGAAAATAGGATTTTTAGTTTAGTTAATTATGAACTTTGTATTATGGTCTGCATTAGCTTTCCGAACTGGAAACCCTTGTAAATAACTTGAATATCGTTTATAGAATGTGCTATTATATGCACAGTTCGGTACCTGCATAATTCAAGAATTAAGACTTAAGTAGAAAATAAACCTGGATTAGAATTGAAAGTTCTGTGCACTTTGGGCCTCATCCCGAGAGTCAAATGAATCTAGATCTGTTATAAAAGAGAAGTGCGCATAATAATAAAGAAAGAATACGAATCGCACATTGTTATGGGTATCGTATATGGTAGGCGAGAAATATTGTAATTTTCGGGTATCTCCAACAATATCTATCTATCTATATTCAGTGTATTCAGTTACTGTTTGCCTACTTCAATTGAGGCACTAATCTGTGGTCCAGACGAATCAGTCTTTCTTTCCTTCTTCCCCTCATTTTCTTTTAAATAGGATTGTTTAGGAAGTCACTTTGCCAACAAAGTTTTATTAGAACAGCTCTTAACTTTCGTATGAATTCGAATTCATATTCAGGAAAATGTGAAGGTGGGAAATCCCTAATTTTTCGTATGATGTTATTTCTTGCTGCCTTTTTTGCAGACACTGAAACTAATGTTTTCACTTTCCAAATATTCAAGACCAGTCACTTATATAACCTTTAATCACTTTAATAATAATAATAAATCACTGTCATTTGTTCAGTTCTCACTTTTCTGAACTTTTCCTGTGTTTTTAACCTTTCTATGGGTTTCCTTTACATTTCACTGGAGGTTGATTTCTTGAATAGAGCTCGTATTTTTTAAATACTACTTTTCACCTTGGAGTCACTGTTTATTCACCTTCTGTTTTTGAATATGAGTTATTGATCTTTATCTCCTTTTTGTGTTCTCTCCTTGAATATTACTTGTATCATGACAGGTGCTGACGTTCAGTCAACCTTTAAAATATTACATTTTCAGAAGAAATTATGGATTACTACAACATTTGGTACCATCAGTCAAGATGAGGAAATTTGAAATTATGAAACGAAATATTTCAAAAGAAAAAAATTGCAACGAATGTAACGTAAATCATGGTTCTGCTGTTACAAGTTTTGTATGATTTATTATTATTTACGTAGAAACTTCGTTCTGAATTACTGAAGTTGTTTTCATATGAATGTTTGATTGGAAATCTGCAATCATACCAATTAGCAGTGGCAGTAAGCATATTCAGAATTGGTAGTTGTCATATTTCTAGCTTCACAATTATTTTATGGTTAAAGCTTTTCTAAATATGTCAAACTTTGTCGTTATTACTTTCTCCTCAGGGCTGGCATAGTATAAAATAAATCTGACATTTGCCCCGAAGGACTTAGGGGAAATAATGGAAAAATCATAATTCAAGATAGTAAAATTCAAAACTCTATTCTGGATCATTCTCATTACAAATCTAAGGCGAATGACTTGGATACAATATAAAGACTTGAAGTAAATAAGGCCCTAAGTGCCATTTATGTGAAAATTGCGTTTTCACGGGAATAATAATACATGTTGTTAGACGTATAACATATGCAAAAATCAGTTCAAACATATTGTTTAGTCCTTCAATTTGGTGTTTATAAATGGTGATTTTATATGGAAATACAATTTTAAAAACTAGTTTTTCTCGTAAGTTGGAAAATGGCACTTGATGCCTTATCTGCTTCGTCTTCATGTCTGCTTCGAAAACAAGAGGTGTTTCACTGCTTTTGCTGCTGTGTGTGTGATCATAAACGCTATAACATATCAGGGAAGCACATTCTTTACGCCAAGGTTTCAAAACTTCGAAATTTCCTCAGAAATGGCACCTAAACTTTTTCTTCTTTGTTTCTCTCTCTCTCTCTCTCTCGATAAATTCTGGAATGCAAGTTCTTAAATCTTTCGCACATAAAGCAGTCACTTTATTCATACTGTTCTAAAGTTTTTGTTTGGTCGTTACTTTGGTAAACCAGGTCTTAAATCTCAATAAATTAGGATAAAAAAAGCAGTCTAAAATTGCAGTGAAAACAAACGTTGAACTCCAGTAACAATGAACGTTTATTTCCTTACGGTTACAGTTTTTTAGTTTTCAGAGATATGAAAGATGGTCTGGTCTGGCAACTACTAGTAAACTAGCAGAAAATGGACGAGAGTAGAGGAGGCGGAAGACAGGTTGGAGCATTGTTTGTAAAATTTCTAGGTAGTTGGTTGTATTGTGGAGGAACTACATGCAGAAAGTGATAATTTAGAATAGGACATTATTTTCGATTCATATTCAGTCATTAAAATGTTTTTCTTTGCACCTAAATGTATTGTAAAACTCGCTTTATTGTTTTCTTTTGAAGAAAAAAAAAAGTAGCAGTTAATTTTTCAGCTGCTTTTGTCCTTGAAACACTGTGTACGGGAGATGATGCAAAAAGTCGTGAAATTCACCAGTCTTCGCTCTTTTTCTTGTTGGTAGTTATGACTCAGAGCAGCTGCCTGAAGAATTCTTTGAATTTTGTTTCAAATGCGGAATCGTAAGACAATATCATCATAAGTTAGTTCGTTTTCGTTGAAAGTGATTAATTCTCAGATTACATCGATGCTACATCACCCTTTGTAGAGACCTAATAAGTTTCCTTGCTTTTTGGTATACTGGCAACTAAAGCTTAAGTCTGTCTCAAGCCTACGAATGACTTCTTAACAAGCACAATTTCAACAGAAATACGTGGAGAAGAAAGCGATGAGGGCATCTCTTCCATTATATATGCCTTATATATCAGGGGTTTCTCAGTGAGAGTGGTCGGTGTGATCTAGGTTTGAAGTACACCTCCATAGTGCAGATCCATAAACAACCCACCTTGGCCATGGGGCTGAGTTAAAGAACGCCTCGTATATTTCACCAGTTCCTTATTACGTCGGTCATCTAGGAGTCGCCTGACTCGTTTACCTGATTTTGATAAAGTTTTCAGATAATAAACTGGTGAGAAGATTGCGTTTCTCTCAGTTAAACATATTTTATGTGTCGTCAGTCATTGCATGTATTTTTAAAATCTGATTAATCTGATTTTGAAATGTTACCAGGGTGAGTCATATGTTCGTAGCGTTTTCATGGATAATGTGCAGCACCCGCTCCCATCACACTGTATGGTCCTTCTCCAACGTTCTACCAGTGGCACAAGTCCCTGACGATACCAGGCTGCAGGCTTTGGAGCAAAGAACTCAGTAATGCCAGTTGTCACATCATCCACGGAATGGAATTGTCTGCCCCGCAGGAAGTGTGCCATGGAACGAAACGGATGAAAATCAGATGGCGCAAGGTCGGGACTGTAGGGTGTGTGTGGTAAAATGTCCACGCCATCCATGTCCGCAATGTGCTGGCGGACTCTTCTTGACCTGTGGCATGGAGCGTTGTGAAATTTAAGCAGCAGTCGTTTTCGGTTCACCAGTGCTGGATAACGACGGCGCACAATGCCGTATACCTGTTGCAGCTGTTCAGCATACAATGTCCCATCTACGGAACGACCATGTGGAACGAGCTCCCAGTGCACCGGACCTTCGAAATTCCACCACCACACACAGCATTGTCTTCTCTTCAAACCGCCCTCTTTGAACCATTGGCTGCGCCTCGGTACCTGGTCAAAGCCGTTGTTTCCTGGTGTCAGGATAACGAAGAAAGATCCACTTTTCATCATTCGTGATGATCCGCCGCCAAAACCTGTCGTCAGTTGGGTTTCGAAGCAGTTCTTCACACAGGGTCACACGTTGTTGAGCTTGAGCGGGAGTCAAATCATGGGGAACCATTCTCGATTGCCTGGAGCGAAACTCAAGTTGATGCAGATGACGAACGACACTGGTTTGTGATGTCTGGACCACATCTGCCAGCTGACGGGTACTGGTTCCTGGGTTTCCTTCAACAGCGTTCTGTAGGACATCGATATCCGTCGTCACAGGGCGTCCACTCTTGGGCTTGTCATCGAGACTGGTGTCACCAGACCGAAAACGTTGAAACCCCTTTCTAGCTGTGGACGGGTGGACAGTACCTTCACCTTCTACGGCACAAATTTCCTTGGCTGCTGCATTCAATACCTTTTTCCAGTAATGGCGCAGAAGCACACGACACACAAGTTTCTCTTCAGCCATTGTCCTGCCAACTGTGTATTCAACACGTAGTTCCTCCCACACATCGTTAGCGCTGTGATCAGAGAGACACGTGACACGCTTTCTGCCACCACCACCACCACCTTCACCTGCTCTACACGTTGCACATGGTTTTCCGGCATCGAGTGGGCGGGGCCACCCAGCGCTACGAACATATGACAACCTGGTAGTAAAATCTAACCTAATGAAGAAAAATAGTCAACGAGGTATACCTATTCCAATTAAATGGAAAACCAGAAGTGTCAAAATGATTGCAGCAATTGTGAATTATCTTTATTTAAATCATCATGTTTGGATAACATTACATTCAGATTGAGACACTTCTGATGTTTACTGAAAAGGCCAAAGTAGTGTTTTCTGTTTTAAAAGTAATTACTTTTGTATCTATGTGTATTGACCAGAATCCCGTAAAATAATTATTCTAAGTTCAAATTGAACTTGGGACTTTTAGTGAGATCAGGAAGAGGCCAAATTTTAGTTATTTCACCTTTTGATTTTGTCATACTCTACGAAACTATTTTGTTTTTCCTATCTTGTACGCGTACCTATCTAAATATAGAAGGGATTCATAAAGGTAAATCTGAGAACAGTCTCATTAAATAACTGATACGCACCAGAATCTGTAGATTCAGAATAGATTCAATCTATTTTGTTTATATACCAGTTTTAAATCTATCTCCGCTATAACCGAGACTTTATGGGAGAAAATAAGACTTCGTTGTGGTTGGTTTATAAATGTATTTTGTGTTCATTTGGTTTAGTTTGAGCTTTGGTTATTTTTTGAAACTTAAACACCATAATTCTGTTTATTGCATAAGAGTAGATTTCTTTAAGGAATTTGTAGTAATATGTTCTTTTGTGTTTGTAGGTTCTTGTGAATCAAGTCGAACGATTAGCACAAGAGAGAAAGGATGTTGTGGGTGATGTGGACAGATTGAGAGAAGAAAATGAAGATCTGAGGTTTCAAGTAAGTAGCTGTGTTGAAGTTGTCACTAAATCAGAATAGGCTATAGAAGACAATAAATCAGTAGAGATGATAGTGAATTGTTTTCAGTGACCTGAACCAGCTATCAC